>JASXSY010001767.1:0-151975 GCA_034509805.1 Sipha maydis | reverse complement strand
GACGGGTCCCAGAAAACGGAACCATACTCAAGGATGGGACGGACTAGGGAGCAGAAAAGAGTTTTTAGAGGGGAGAGCTAGTGGAAATCAGAAGAGACACGGTTTATGAAACCAAGCAGTTTAAGAGCCTTACAACATATTATCTGAATATGCATATTAGGGCACAGGTTCCGTGTGAGAGTAAATCCTAAATCCTTTACATAATTATTACAGGTTGTTAAGGCGGTATTGTTTACGGTGTAAATATGCTCGATTACAGCATTAATACGACTAAAAGTCATTACTGAACATTTAGCTATATTGAGAGCTAGCCCCAAAGATTCACCCCACGCAACTAATCGCTGAAGGTCGTTTTGAAGAAGGTGACAGTCAGAGATGGATTTTATACGGAAAAAGATTTTCATATCATCAGCAAAAATAAGGAGTTTGGCATGCTGGAGGACGGAGACCGCTGAGTTTACGAATAGGGCAAACAGGAGTGGAGAAAGAACAGCACTTTGTGGTACACCTGAGGAGGGGGTAAAGTGGTCCGAAGAGGTGGAATCAACAATTACCCATTGGATCCTATTTGTAATGTATGAGCGAAACCAGGAAAGTAATGGTTCGCCGATTCCTATGGAGTCTAGAGTCGACATAAGATGATTGTGATCAACACGATCGAAAGCCTTGGAGAAATCAGTGTAGATTACATCTACTTGGCAGTTATCGCGAAAAGAATCATATATATATGAATGTAGACTTAGGTTACAAGTAAGAGTTGATCTACCAGGACGGAAGCCATGCTGCTCATCAATTAGGATATGATTCAAGGGAGAACGAATCGAATTAAGAACAAGCGTTTCAAATATTTTGGATAAATGAGGGAGGATAGTTATGGGACGATAGTTTGAAACATCAGTTGAATCACCAGACTTAAGTATGGGTCTAATAGAGCCAAGTTTAAGTGCAGACGGAAAAATACCCGAGTCAATAGAACGCCTAAACAATAACCATAATGGTTTTGCAAGAACAGATCGAAGTTTGTACAAGAAATCACCCTGGATACCATCAGGACCAACAGACTTAACATTGCGAAGGGAACATAAGCATTTGTAGACGTCACTGATCGAAAAATAGGAATTAGACGGGAGCGGAAAGAGGCAGATAGGATGTAATGTTTGGGATGGAGTCGGTGAAGGTTGGGTGAACACGGAGGAAAAATATGCAGCAAAAAGGTTAGCAGTGTCGGGAAGAGATGTACTTTGTTTACCATGTAGTGAAACACATGAAGGTATAGATTGAGAAGAACGGTTTTTTCTAATAAAACTCCAAAAGTATTGAGGGTTGTGTAATAGGGAGGATTCGGTACGTGACACAAAATTGCGGTAGCATTGTTTGGAGATGAATTTAAATTTAGCGCGAAGAAGTGAAAAATGCTTGTAATCTGATAATAGCTGGGATGACTTAAACTTAGCATGGGCGCGAGACTTAGCAAACACAAGTTCTTTAAGCTCCTTAGTGTACCAAGAGGGGAAGATGGAGGGACGAAAAGATATTTTCGGAACAAAAGTTAAAATTGAATAATGGAGAGCATCAAGGAAGACCGACATGGAATCATCAGAGGAGTATGACAGAAAGGTACTTTTCCAATTGAAATAGTTAAAGAAATTAGTGATCTGCATGTAATCAGCCTTACTAAAGTTATAAAATGATTTGAGGGAAGCAGATTGAGGAGCATGAATGGGGAGATTTATAGAGAGTGAGAGAGGTGGATGGTACGTGTCAGCAGGCACGGCAGGGTCAAGAGCATGTTTAACAGTTATGGAGTTAATGTTAGAGAATATGAGATCGAGAAGAGAGTGGTGAGAATTTAGTATATAATTATGTTGGAAGAATCCATGAATGGCTAGTCTTTCAGGAATGGCAGTATATTCAGAAATTGTTTGCGATAGGAAACATAGGCCATGTGCATCATTTGACCATGAAAAAAATGGAAGATTATAATCACCAGTGAGGATAAAACTATGGTTTGGGTAGTTTTGGACAATAAAATCAATTGTATTTAGATGAGTAGTATAAAGCTCAATGGGTGACGAGGGTGGTATATAAACACTGCTAATTATAATATTTAAGGAGTTAAGAGAGAAGCGGACAAATAATTGCTCAACATTATTATAAGGTATAATAAGGGGGGAAGAATCAATGTCTTTACGAACAGCTACTAACACATCACCACCGCGATTAAAGGAGCTGGTTTGTGGAGACCTGTCGCATCTATATATATTGTAATTATCGAGACCAAGCTCAGAAGAGTAAAAACTATTAGAGAGCCAAGTTTCCGTAAGAACAATAAAGAAATAGTTAAAACATGAAGTATTACAATTAAAATTTACAAGTTTAGTACGAAGGCCGCGACAAGAATCCAATGATGTTGCATGTAATGGGGGTGTTGGCGATGTTTATTGTTGAGGATGATGTTGAACTCGGATGTCGTTTTTTGAACGGGAAATTACGCACGGAGAACCGTTTTTGAACGTGATGGTTAGGTTATTTTCGCCTGCAGCAATTCGACGATCTAACTCAAGGTGACAGGTACGAAGTTGTTGACGTTCAAGTAAAGTTTTATCACGTACAATGCTAGTAAGTGGTAAAAGAGACAAATTTTGGATTTTAGCTTGACGATAGGACGTTAGAACAGCAGAAGCAGCTTCACAGGAGCCAAAAATAACTTTTAGAGGTCGAGTTGAAGTTGAGTTCGGTTTACCAAGTCGAAACGATTTGAAATCAGAGTTTAAATCGGTAGAGAGTTTAGAAAATGTATCGCGTACCGAGACCTTATCGTTGTTGATTTTAGTAGGGAGATCGCTCGACGTGGATTCAGGTAGACCATACATAATGACATTGAGTTTGCATCGATCACGCTCGGTAAATTCTTGTAAGACATCCGAAATTTGGGTGGATGGGACAGTTGATAGATTTGAAGTCTTTGACTCTAGAGTTAGAACCTTAGATTCAAGGAGGTCAACTTTGGTACGGAGCTCAGAAATTTCGAGTGAGAGCGAATCAAATCGCGAAGTAAGAGCATTGATACTTGTTTTAAGGTCTGAACCTAAGGATTTATGGCCAGCCAACAATTTATCTTGAGATGATTGGATATATTCAATAGCTTTTAAGATGTCATCGTTCGAAGTGCATTTCTTAGAAGTAGTGGAAGCTGTAGAACCCGAACGGGTAGTAGGTGGTGAAGGCCTGAACATAGTTTGAAGTGGACAAGTAGAAGTAGAAAAGAACGAAGTATATGTTGAGGGACAAATGGCGTGTACTACGACACTGTATAAGAGAAGTTTCTGCGTACACAGTGTATACGATGAAAGCGAACGGGTCGTATCTCGAATCGGCAAAAGTAATTACCGGGCGGCGCGATAATGCAGTCCGTGTGTCCGTTGAGCAGATAATAATATAAATAAAACTTACGTATTTACGGCGGCCGTGTATAAGTATGGGGAAATCACAGTAATTGTCCTTGTGGGGAGAGTTTTGGGCGAATTGACACAAAAATGACACCAATTTAGGGATGCACTTATAACAAAACAGATAAAACAAAGTACGATTTTCAGAATTTGTACTATTTTAGTTTTCCCGTTATCTAACAAAAACCATAGGTCGGGATAGAGTGACGTCACCCCAGCCCAACATAAGGGAAATTTCAGCGTTTTTGATTTTTCGTGGCTGTATTTTTATGAATCGCGTTTAAATTTGAAATAATAATATACATTTTTATTAAAGTGAGTTTATCTGTCGTATCTGTGCAATATTTCATAATCATTCATGGTACAATATATGTAAAATCTTCCATTGAACATAACAGTTTCCATTGGATATGCTATTAATTATTACCTACTTTTGTGTAGAGATGAGTTTATTTTCTCTACATTGTGATTTTTATATGTATACATAAAATATAAGTTATACTTTATATATGAATGTATGGTAAACATTATATTAGATTATTAAATTATTATTAAAGATACGTATATTTGTGTTTAATATTTTCCAAAGAGATTAATTCATTTTGGGTATTATTATTATCATTGTTATTACTATTGTTAAATTCTATTCAAGCGTATATTACATATATTATTTTCCCAAAATAACTTATTTTAACAATAGACAGTTTTATATCATAGTATATATATATGTTATTTGATACTAATTGTAACACGTTTAAGATTTTTGGTGTTCTTTTACAAAAGTAATAATTTTATATTGATAATCATTTTCATTTTAGTCGTGACTGTCTTGACTATGAGTGTGTGATATCTGAATAATTTTATGTTAAGCACTTCCAAGTAGTGATTTTTAATACAATTATTTAGTATTTATTCTTGTTTTAATATTTTATTCCATTTTTTAATTTGTTAAAAATTTAAAATGAGAGGCCGAAAACCCAAGATCCGTCCTGATGACATTATAAGTGCTATACTTAAATTTAAAGAGAGATTTTTACTCTATCTTGAAAACCAAATATCGCAACAACTTGAAATTTTTACTAAATCTTTATATTGTCGTTTTCTATACATGGTTAAGTTTTCAAAGTATTTTGACATATTTTGACTTATTTAAAGACAATTTAAATTTTCGATTTTTGTAAAATTTTTGTTTTTAAACATCTATAAAATTTAATTGGCAGACTGAAAACTCTTGAAAATGAAATACAAAGTTTATAATAAGTTAAACTTATCGTAACTAAAAAATATCGGTGATCGGTTTACTCAAATTTTTTTTATAAGCCGTTAATGCTTAAATTTGTATAAAATGTGTAAAAATCACGATAATTTGCAAGTTATTTTGTAGATAAAAATTCATACAATTTTTTCTGTTCATACTTAAGGTTCAAAATTTTAACACTAGGTTATCTATAAGCTACTCTTCAAAAATCTTTAAAAAAATTTCTACCGGACTTAGAGGAAAAAAGCCACGAAAAATCAAAAACGCTGAAATTTCCCTTATGTTGGGGCAGGGGTCACGGCGTTTTCAAACTTAATGAAATCACCGTCGAAGTATTATCGCACAAATTCTGAAAATGGTCGTTCAAATTCATACAAATTACGTAGTAAAATATGGCACTGAAAAAAAATCGAAAACGCTAAAATTTTCCTTTAGGTTGGGCTGAGGTGACGTCACTCCATCTCGACCTATGGTTTTTGTTAGATAACGGGAAAACTAAATTAGTACAAATTCTGAAAATGGTCGTACAAATTCATAAAAATTACGTACTAAAATATGACATTGAAAAAAAATCGAAAACGCTAAAATTTCCCTTTAGGTTGGGCTGGGGTGACGTCACTCCAGCCCGAGCTATGGTTTTTGTTAGATAACGGAAAAACTAAAATAGTACAAATTCTGAAAATGGTCGTACAAATTCATACAAATTACGTAGTAAAATATGGCATTGAAAAAAAATCGAAAACGCTAAAATATCCCTTTAGGTTGGGCTGGGGTGACGTCACCCCAGCCCAACCTATAGTTTTGTTCGATAACGGAAAAACTAAGATCGTACAAATTCTGAAAATGGTCGTACAAATTCATACAAATTTCATACTAAATCTTGGTGAAGTAAATTTTCAAAAATTCCAATATGGTTGGGCTGGGGTGATGTACGTACTAATGACAAGTACTAAGCATCGTGTAAACCCGGCATTAAAGTAAATGTTTATCTTTATGACAATTTGATACAAAATTAAATACGATGAAATAAACATGAAATGATTATTTATACAAACTGAACAATTCGATATTTTCCATCAGGCAAACACGTGTTACTCCGTGAACAATATGAATCATTCGGAAAAAGTTGATATGTTATTTATTTATTGGGAGTGTCAAAAAAATGCACGTCGTGCAGCAAAACTTATGCTCATCATTTCCCAGGTATGCTTATTAATATTCTTTTTTTCTTTTTGTTCCTTTAGATAATTTTTAAAGTTAGTTTCGTTATTTTTGGTAATTACTTTAGATAGAGAACATCCTTCTCATAGTTGTATTCATAACTTAGAAAGGAATCTTAGAACCTATGGTTCATTTTCTAAAAGGGTAAACAGTCAATAAAGAAGATGAGGTGAAGTTTTAGGTGAAGAGGTCGAGGAACAACTATTAGCCTATGTTAGAGTAAATCCCAGAGTTTCTACATGGCACGTTGGCAGAGAGCTTGGAATATTCCATACCACAATTTGTAAGATATTAAAAAAGTATAAAATGCATCCATATTGACCTAATCTAGTTCAGCATTTACGTCAGAGTGATTCAGGTTGTAGACTTACTTTTGTTGCGTGGTTTATGACCGTTATAGACGAAAATCTATTTATTTTAAATTCAATATTATGGACTGATGAATCTAAGTTTACTAAATATGGTGTTATTATTAAACAAAACAACTGCTACTGGGACGATCAAAATCCACATTGGTCATTTGAAACCAATAACCAAAGTGTTTTGGGAAATAATGTTTGTGGATAGGAATTGAGTGGCCACCACGGTCACCTGACCTTACGCCACTAGATTTCTTTTTATGGGGTCACTTAAAAACAATAGTGTATGCCGACTCTTCTATAAATCTTCAACATTTAAAAAAAAAAATAACAGAAGCATGCAATTAACTGACTGATGAAGAAATTACTGCTACAACAAATAAAAAATTCATACGGCGCGTTGAATCATGATTTGTTTACGGGGGACAACAATTTGAACGATTTATACGTTAAATTAATCAACAAATAAATAAACTTGTAACTTGAATAAAAATTACATATATTTTTAATTATTGATAAATTCCAATAGAACCATTAAATGTCACGAAATAAAAAACATAATTGCTTATTTATGTTTTTTCTGTTATAAATTATAATACATACCCAAATTAAAGTAAAAATTGTACAGTAGATAAAATTATAAAAACGTGTAAATATCACTTTAATAAATAGGAGTGAAAATATCAAGCCTTAACAATTCTAGAATAATTATTTTCAGAGTTACAGTCAATAAAATTTAAAATCGCGCGCATTTTACAGTTTTTTGGTTATATTGCTGTAACTTGGTAATTTTGGACTTAGAAAGTTGGTTTAACAACCAAAATTCATTAAAAAATTAGGTAAAAAATAATTTGTATCGAAAATAGATGGTTGCCATTTAAGAAAAAAAATTTGTGCTGCGCATGCGCGTGTCTATTTAAGTTAAAAAATTTAAAACTCGTAAAAATACACATTTTTATGTCATAAAAACCAACAAAAAATCAGAATTCAACTTGTAAGTCTCTACGCAAAAATATTGAGTGTTCTCAGTTAGCGTTTACACACTGTATATATATATATATATATATATACATATATAAAAATAATAATTAAATCCTTGAATAAAATAAAATTCAGTAATTTGTACTTATTTAAAAAAATTTAAACTTGATAACGTAGTCTATAAAAATGTTCACAATTGTTCGTTTTTAGGCTAAAAAAAAAATTCTTTGATAAACAACATTCGTTCGCAATCGTAGTATAGAAAAGATAAAATGTTCGCATTCGTTCGCTATCCATTCATTATCCAGCTAATGTACACATTTTCCAGTGTGCAATGGATAAAATATGAAATGGAAAAAAACCAAATCATATTAATCCGAAACAATTTATTTATTATTAAGTAAACTTAGTATGATTAAATTATTATTTAATATATGAAAAAATTTAAAAAATATATTATTATTAAACGGAACAATTCAAATTTAAGTGGAATTTGAAGTTGCAAAGTATCTCTAGATTTACATTTAATCGTATATTTATTTGTTAAACATTTACTTTTACAAATCTTTTAAGATCTTAAACAACGGAAAGAGATCGTGCATAAGTTATTTAACAAAATTCTTTTGTGTAGTCGATATTTTTTAAATATCTATTGGTATCAATGGTTTATTGTGATTTGTTTGTTTTTTTTTCGTTAATTTTATGTTTCTTATTTCGGATAATATGTCATAATATTTTAATTACATTAAATACAACGTATTCTCATTGTTTTTTTTTTTTTTTTTCTAAAAAATTTATTAAAATTATCATAAAATATTTATTTTTAAGAAAATATTTTAACAGGAGTGGATCCATAGTTCGAAAATTTTGGGTCAGACTACTTTCAAGAGAATAATACTTATTAGGACTGAAACTGGATTATAAATGTATATCTAGTAACAAAAAAAAACACAATATATTCATACATTATGAATTTTTAAGTTTATTCATATCTATCATCGGAAATATTAAATTTAGCTTTTAGCTGGCACACTTAAAAACACATGAAGTTTAAAATTTTATCAACAAATATTAATTGCGGATCAGCTTACCTTCTGAACCCCTTAACTAGATCCTCTCCTGCATTTGAATAAACTAAATAATTAAACTTCAATTAAGTTGAAAAAGTGAACTCTTAAACCGATGGCACCATAATATTATTATAAAATATCAGTGCTCACGTTTTATCTTAATGTTCAATTTATATTTTATTGTATATTATTTTATCAAAACCCTTTATTCATTCAATGGTAGATATTGTGCAAATAACCCGGTTAACGAATAAAATAAACGTTTTGCAAATAATATTTTTACTTTATCCAATAGGCATGGATGTTCAGAGTGTTCACATTACTCAGATAATATGTACATTACTTAATATTTTCGTACTCTACTTGTAACATATATATTCTCAAAAAAATACTTCAGAGAAGTAAAAAAGGCTTTCTGTGCGTAAGTTGAAACGACTTGGAGAAAAGATGGAATTTTGAGGGTAATAAAAAAGTGAAATCAATCCCAAAATTCTGTGCCTAAACTTAAAAAAATATCAATTCACAAAACTTTCAAGTTGTTCAACTGTACAAACATTGAACATAAAATTAGCACAAAACGGCGTATATAACGGTCAGATCGATTTTCGTGTTTATTACACACAGAAAGGAGTCTCTAGCGAGACTCTTCGATATATATATTGATTTATTTGAAGCTTGAAGATCTTTTCAAAACTCTGTAATTCTGTCAATACATTAAGTAAGTTAGTTGCGTTTATTTGAAATTTTAGTTGACACAATGTAACTTAAACTGGTTGATTAACAATAAGACCTTTTGAATATACAATGTTCACTATTCATAAAAAATGTAAATATATATAAAAGAGGAAATAAATGGTTAATGAATGTAATATAAAAGAAAGTAACCTATAAATTCAATCAATTATTTGTGAAAAAAAACTGTAGAAAATTATAATTTTTAAGTACCTAATTTTTCCTATATTTAAGGTAAGATTCATACCGATAACGAACTTATTGAATACTATTACGAGTATACATGTATTTTTAACGATATTTTTTATGTGTGTGTGAGTAAATGCTATGCTTCTTGGCAAAGTGGTTTTACAATAATTGTTTATCTTCCCATGAACAAACTCTCAATTACGCCACAGTTCCAAGTTAAAAATATCTATAGTTGTCATTTTTAACAATTACTCTATAAATTTATTATATTATTATTTAAATAATTACTGATTGTCTTGTTTCGTTCAATTTACTATTGTTCGAAATAAATTGGCTCTTATAGTAGGAAAATTACCTTATACACTTTAGTGAAACATAAATTTAACATTTGTAGTTATTATTGGTTTAGAAATATGCAAAAATATTCTAAAATCAATGGTTATATTAAATGTTTTGAATATGTAATGATTTATGATTTATGAATCGTGACGATACCTATCGTTGGTATCGCGGAGATATAATAAAAGTAAAATCAACGATCGGTGATAACCGGAGACATGTCTTTATGCATAGTGTATTATCGTTGAACGTTATGAGTTATTAAACATAACACATCTTCGTTTAGAGATTAGAATACGTGTCTTCATAATTGTTTTATATTTCTGTTGAAAAATATATACCCACACATACTATGATAAATAAAAATATAGTTATTAAAATAACATCAGGATGTTCCATTGATATTTATATAAAATGACGTCATTTTAAAATTTGATAATTTAACTTTTAAATTTAAAATTTTGTAACTACAGTCTTTTTATTGGCACAAATACGAAGAAGCTTCGGGGCTTAGCTTCCCAAATATTCTAGCCCCCTAAATATTAATCTCTCATCAATATATTAGATACAGATACAAATTAAAATACATACAAAAAAAATTAACCCCTCAAAAATAAAACACTTGTTGTGCCTATGCGTCTCATTAACTCTTTAACATTTATAGTTTATTTTTTACATAAGCTAAATAATAATAAACTACATAAAAAGTTATACACAAAATATTTAAAAGAGCACTACGAGTGTTCTGTGATTATACTTTAATAAACTAATAACGCGTTACAAACTGCCATTTTAACACTCTGAAATAACCAGTACAATCATATATAGAATTGCGTAATTATTTTAATACTTAAAAATCATCTAGGTGCATTGTTTTATACACTCTTCATTAATTAACTTATTAAAATGTATTAATAAAATTAGTTTTTATTCTTCTATCATTGTAATAATTATAATAGTAAATTATTTTCTTAAACTGTATGTACTATATTATTGATAACTATTTACAACGTTTAAGAAAACAATTCTATACATTCAATACTGTAGTATATGGTTTTTATGAGTAGTTAAAATCTTAATAATTCATGCTTAGCAAATTACGGTATACTCGTAGTGTATCAATTTTTCCGGATTAGGTACTTGAAATATAATCATTATACACCACAATATTTCATAAATATTGTGAAAAATACATTCTTAAGACAGCGGTATAAATAATTTTGTACAGATCCAAACAAAAAAGAAAATATATTTAGACTTAAATAAAATGTTTATACATAGGTACAATGTTCAATATTATATCATATATATAATATATGTCCAAATCAAAAAATTATTTTAAATATTAAGTTCTAGAGTGTCATTTATGGACTAAAATGCAAATAAAAAATATATGTACTATTATTTAATTTGTGGTTTATTTGTATAAAATATATAATAGCCTCATGCAGTTCATTTATCACATATAATTATTATGTCTATGAGTATAAGAGTATATTAAATATTACGAATATAGAAAAAAATATTTTGTTTTACATTTGAAAAGAAAAAAAGATAAATTAGATTGTGAATAATCAATTTTCTACAAAAAAGTGCTTTTAAGAAATATTCTAGGTTATGTTATTATATCTCATAAATATCATTCTTAATATTCTCAGGAAGAATTTCTTTACGATTACACATCACATTACTGTTGGCTGCAAAGAGAGTTGGTGCGCCGAGAAATATATTTTGAAAACAATTTGTGAGGTACACTGCTCCTGGGTTTTGTGTACTATTTCACCTACCGGAAAAGACTGACGTGATTTATATATGGCGAATCTCGGCATTGAATCTGAATAAAGAGACGAATACTAAACACGAATTGAACGCAGAATTTACGAACAATTGTTTTTCCGTGATATCAATAAGAACGTACGAAACGTGAGTCCATTACGCTGCATGAATCGATTCCTTGCAATTGAGCAAAATAAACTTGGATGTGAAATACCTCAATGATGCATTATACCGTATTTTTTTGCCTTTAGGCTTGTCATTAAAAATCAAATATCTTCAATAAAAATAATTTGCGCCTAGAAATAAGAAGCATCTAAATGTGATGAAAGGTACTTAAATACGTAAAGTTAATTGAATTATGTGTTTTATTATTCAGTTATTTCACGTGTCGTACTAAATAATTAACAACAACCACCATAATATAATTTCTTTAATAAATTATTGAATAAAATAATTCTAATAACCCAAATTAGTAATTTTAAGCAATATATTAATATATGTATATAGTTAATTTTTTTATTTTAATCTTGTAAAATATCTAAATTTGATATATTATATTTTTTGTAAATTTTGCTTATTTTTTTATTTAAGTAAATGGAAATTCCACACTTTGTGCCAATTATTTTTACCAACATTACAGCCTACACAGATAAAATGCTAAATGGTTATGTTAGTGAAATTTGAAACAAATTATGCATTAATGTTTAAATCAATAGTTGATATTGATTTGATAAATAACTGAAAAGAGAAAAATACAACTATTAGAACAATAAAAATGTAGAATATTAATTAGAGAAAATTATAGAAAAAAAGGGTTTAATAGGTAACTACAAGTATTTTATGAAATAAAACCTAGTTTTATTTTAAACATATCGCCTTTACAGATTTCATTTTTAATATGTGTTTATATTTGAATTCTGAAGGGCATGTTCAACGATAAAAAAGGTTAAGAACTAACCATCAATAATGTATTGGATAGCCGAAGTAAACCGAAATTATAAGCGTATAGTTAACTGGAAACGTTTCCAGCGGAATCATTACGAATATGATGGTACGCGAATAATCGTGAACACAAGTATAATATGATTATTATTATAAATGGGCACAATTAGCTTTGGTATAACCAGGAAATTAACTGATCTTTGTGAAATACAAGAGAGCGATTAGAGTTGTTTCATCTACGTATCTACCATATAATATTACATTTTTTTTTCTCACCGAAACTCTGTTGGGCAATATACCATAATAGTGTAATGTAACATAATCTATGTTACGCCTAACAGTAGTAGTCATTGTGTGGGGAGGTAGATTTATTTGTATCGTTTCTAGTTTATCGTGTTGACATAATAGCCCCCGAATCCTAATATTTTACTAGGTACCATCCATTCTTTAGCCAAAATGTTTTTGATAAAGTCCTAGATAAAGTCATATATGTTATGGGTCTCAGATTCTAAAGCATTTCCTAATTTCGTAATATTGAATACTGATAACAATAGCATTGTAAGCTGTAAGTTTGTTCTGTGTAACGAAGATTTCAAATCTAAAATTTCATGCAGCATGTTTATTCTGTTTTGATTTTATTTTTTCGCTGATATGCATTACATTTGATTTCTTGGGTTTTCCATTAGTTTAATAATTTAAATTTAAATTCTAATAGAAAATTTTGTGGGAGTAGTTTAATATGTAAATCCTCATTTTTTTAAATGTATAAAGTCTTAACTATTATTTAATGAATTTAATTTTTTTAGATTGTCAACAGAAGAATAAATTGTTTTAAATTATTCTTTTTTGCTAATTTTTCAAATTTTATGGTATATTATTGCGTTTATGTTCAGACTTTTTTTGTCTAAAATAGCGCATTTTCAGTAAGTCTTAGTATTATGACACCCGATCTTAAAAGGCTATTAATTTTTTTACTGTAATATTTTTTAATAAAAGTAAATTAAATAAAAAAAAAAGAGGTTGTTGATTGCATTTATACGTTGATTATTACCGGAAGAAAATAGCCTTCTCGTGTGTGCAGGATATTATATCATTTATTTTTTTTTTAAGTGTGTTTATATGTAATACTGAAGTGGTCAAATAATTTTGTTGTGAGGAAGGGAGTCATGGCTTATTTTTTTTACAATTTGAGCATTAAAATTCAAGGTATAATAAAAAAAAATCAGTTTATTCATATAAAAACCAACTTTAAATTATCAAATCTTTTTCGTACTATTTATTATTTTTGTCAGTTTTCCACTTCATTTATAGTTATATTTATATAATCCTACGATGAACAGCTAAAATTATCAAACTATTGAGAAAATATTAAATAATAATATAATTTATGTATGATATACGTATATATATATATTATAATTAACAATTCAAACCTACTGAAATAAACAAAATCTAAAAAAGTATAAAATAAAAAATAAAAATAAATTGTTTTATAAATAAACTGCTGTTTTAATATCTATTGACTATTTTAATTATAAAAATATTTTTATGTAACTTAAAGTATATATTACTAGATGTATTTGCTTCTATCGACTCTCACCAATTTTTTTATTTATATTTTAAATCATTTTTAAGACTGTTTCCAATGTGGCTATTGATACTAGAATAGTACAAAATTTGTAAGAAAATCGTTTGGAAATAACTTTTTATTACATGATTTGATAGAATTAAATAGGGTTTTTGGAGAATTTCTAATGCACGAAAGTTTGATTTTCCATAAAAGCACTACTGCTTTTACAGTTTGAACATTAGAAGACAGGATAAGTTTACTAATTCATCAAAATCTTCACATTTATAATAGTATGAAACTAAATAATTAAAACCGTAAAAATGTATGTTTAAATTTAACCAAACTATTTTTAAAATGAATATTTTAAAACATTGATGTATTATTTTTGATTGATTTATTGTATTTATAATACTATCACTTATGAATCGAAATATGAAAGAACTTCCAAAAATATTTTTTCTTTTGATTCAAATTGATTTACAAAAAAATCAATATAAAAGAGGTATACACATTTCTTTCATTGAGTGGCGTAATTTCTGTATACATTTCATATACTTCTAATAGTATACGAGCCTAGATAATAATATATAGTGTACAAAATAGATAAATTATGTGGATATGTACTATTCTATTAATTTTATTATCAGAAAATAAATAAATGAATTGCATATACATTTTTACTTTTATAAATATTAAAACATAGAATCTACCTTCTCTATCTTACTCCTCTCCTAGTTTGTATCAAATCCATCGGACAAATCAACCGGGAAATTTCTACTCTGCTGCGTCGTTGTTTTATCGTTTTTTTCGTTCCGACATCCTTTCGTTATCGGTACAAAAGTTGATTGTCCCGAGAAAAGAATTGGCTATATTCAATCATATTATAGTGTTGAGGTGTAATATTTATCACAGCCGTGGCAAAGGCATAGTATTTGAAATTATATGCACGACCAGATCTTTCAAATTTTCTTACGCGGAAGAATACAATCATGATTCATCGAAAACATAACACATAAAGCAGAACGTGATAATTAATATTATAATAAACTTGAACGTGAGTGAAATAGTCTCTGTATGATAAGAAAATATGTCGGATTATTATATCTACGGAAATAATGTGCACGACGATAATAATATCAATCGAATTGTAATCGGGTTACCACTAAACCCCAAATCATTGTATTCGGAGTGTTCTTAATAAATATTTATAAATTTTTTCCATTCAAGTATAATTTTAATCACAAAATATAACGAAAGCAGTAGCGAGTTCAGCTTATAATCTCTATATATGATTCCGGTTGTCAATAAAATTAATTATAAAATTGTTTCAAATGTGTTTACAGCGCAACAAGTTTCTGCACATATTTTCAATGTCATAATAAAATAAAATCACCATTTGAAGTCATATCCTAAACTATAATTAGTCATAGACTTTAAGGTATAACATTAAACATATATTACGCAATAATAGTATAACATTTTTACCCTCAAAACTGTGTACACCTGTATAAAAAGTTAATATTTATTCATTCGGTTTACTCAAATTTAACAGTATAGGTTTAATTATTACAGTATTTTTCTAATCGTTTGCCTTAATAATTTTGCACTCATTTTAGTGACTATTTCAAAGATTAAGCACGTAGACGGTGAAATATCTGACGTAATTAGTATTTTTTCCTATAAATTGGGATTTTTTATGCTTGCCATTCAAAGATTAATATGTGTAGAGTATCGTAAAATTAGATTCGATTTTAATTTGGAAAATTTAGTGATGAAAAATATTTCTTTAACATTATTATTTTTTGTTCGATACTTGAATTAAAATAAATTATTTTTAGTTGTTTAATCCAGTAATAATGTAATAAAATATTTGAAAATTAATTTTAATAATAACATTATTTGATTGCTAGAAATATAAATTGCTAGAACCTTACCTAAATGTTTATCATCTAGTAATTTGACTATTTTTTATTTTTAGATTCTAAACGGAGTGATGGAATCTATTGGTTTTACAATGATGTGTGTTTTTTATTTTTTTTATTTATTTTTTATTTATTTTTTTTATTTTTGTGTCTGACGACACCTTTTTAGGCAGTAAAAATGCTTCGATTTGCTTATGTAGCAACTTTTCTGAAAGGAAAGTGTATCTAGTTGGTACTTTGGGGGGTCAAAAGTAAACATTTTTTTATGTGAAGTGCGACTCTTCATAGGATAGGTCATTATAATGGATTTGTTAAATTTGAATTCAATGATAGGTATCATTGTATACGAAAAACGATTCTGAACAGAGATGATATGTTTGTCTAGAATATAATACAATGTTACTTATAAATATTGTAATAAGTATATTTTATTTTGAAACGAAAAATTCAGAAAAATCGAAAATTTAAATTGTCTATAAATAAGTCAAAATATGTCAAAATACTTTGAAAACTTAACCATGTATAGAAAACGTCAATATAAAGATTTGGTGAAAATTTCAAGTTGTTGCGGTTTTTCGTTTTTGAGTTAAAGCATTTTAAAAAAACCAATTTCATTTGTCAGTCTAGAATATTATGTTATACATTATATTATATTTTACATGTAATTTTATGTCAATATTCGCTGTTCAAACGCTTATAAAAAAAATTGTGCTTATGGATTTTAATAATTTTTGAATGACATTAAGAATTACTCTGTGGAATCTTCTATTACATTTTCAAGTATTTTGTAGAAGCCAAATTTTTTTCATCACCGATTATAAAAATAAAATATAAAAAAATCGAATATTTTAAATGCCTATAAGTGGCTAAAAAATCAATATAATATTTTGAAAAAAATATGACATAAAGGAAATACCAATCTTAACAGCTGGTAGAAATTTCAATAATCTGCGACTTATACTTTTTGAATTATAACAAATATTTAAAATCGTTTGAGAATAAATGGCTATTTTATGCAATTTCGTAAATATTTAAATTTCCAACAGTCATAAAATTTTTTCCTCTAAGGCCGGAAGAAATTTTTTTAAATATTTTTGAAGAATAGCTTATAGATAACCTAGTGTTAAAATTTTGAACCTTAAGTATGAACATAAAAATTTTTTTGAATTTTATCTACAAAATAACTTGCAAATTATCGTGATTTTTACACATTTTATAAAAATTTGAGCTTTAAGGGCTTATAAAAAAAAATTGTGAATTACGATTTTAGATTGTTTTTTATCAGTTAAGGAACAACTTATAAGAAACCTTGTATTAAATTTTCAAGATTTTCTGGCCGGCCAAAAAAATTTAATCGTAATTTTAAAAAAAAAATTAAAAAAAATTGAAAATTTCAATTGTCTATAAATAGCTCAATAAAAATCAAAATACTTTGAAAATGTAACGGTGTATAGAGAACTCTAATCTAAACATTTAGTGAAAATTTCAAGTATTTACATCGATTAGTTTTTGAGTTATAGCAAAATAAAAAATTTGATTTTGTCGAAAACTGGTTTTGCGTAAAAACTCCCGTTTTTCCTTTATATTTTTAGGGTTTTTCCCGTCGCATTTAAAAAATATTGAAATTTTTTTACTTTTGACCCCCCAAAGTACCAACTAGATTCACTTTCCTTTCAAAAAAGTTGTTACTTAAGCAAATCGAATCATTTTTACTGCCAAAAAAGGTGTCGTCAGACACAAAAATAAAAAATAAAAAATAAAAAATAAAAAAATTAAAAATAAAAAAAATAAAAAAAATATATATAAAAAAAACACACATCATTGTAAAACCAATAGATTCCATCACTCCGTTCAGAATCTAACAAGTACCAAATCGTACAATATTCTGGATTAGTAAAATGAACTTTCTTAGATATCTTTAAAAAGTTTTCCTTAAAATATATGACCTATCCTAAATCTACTCATTGTGAAAATAATTACAAATCATTAAACTTTCATATTTATTAATTTAATGTTAGTTTTAGTGTGTATTATTTTGAATCAATTGATCTTTCAACTTTTTTAGTGGGTGGGTGGGTGGTCCCACAGTTACAAAGCACCTAGTCATTAGGTAACTAAGTATATCATAAAAAATTGAAATATACTACGTATACAAATATGTATTTTACTTATGTAACTTACAACCTACACTCTACAGCGAAATTAAGTAGTAAATTAGTATGCCGAAAACATCAGATTGTCGATTGTAACGGTCGTTGTCAGTCGGTTACAATGCATTAGGAAAACGAGATCATGACGTTGAACCGACAACTAATAGATTATCCGTAGTTTTAAGAACACACAGAACAAGTACACATCTTACACACCATTCACCTACATAGCTCAACGAACATAGCGAACATAGCGTTCCCAAACACTTCTGCTTTGGCTATTATATTATTATCATTATACACTGCTAATCGGTCGTTAAGTAAAATAAGTGGACACGCAAAGCGGTCACTGTGATATAATTTTATATTGCCGGCTCAAACAAAATAAAATTATGAGTATTTTGTAAATTAATTTTTTTTCTTTTTTGTCATGGAAATGTCGTTAAAGTAGATAAAGCGGATGGGTAGGTTATTGAATAAATTTTTGTTCCTCACTAAATAAGAGTTCAACACACCACTGTTTTATCAATTAAATTTAAAACTAAACAGTGCAGAACGTGTTAACTTATATGACTGTTAGCAATTTAACAATATTTAATATTTTGATTTAGTTTCATTCAAAAACGATAAAAACGATTTATACAAATATATAAGAAATTAAAAATAAAACTATAAAATAATCAATATATATATATATATATATAATATTCATTTAAATAGTACTAGTTGGTAACATTTAAATTTTTTGTTATGTACATAATACTGCGTGAATTATTGACATTCACATTAAGTATATAATGTTTTCTAATTTATCATGTGAACAAAATATACCTACAAATTTAAAGATTGGATGAAAACAATCTTTTCAACTGCTTATTGAGCCATTATTTAACAGAAAGTATTAATTATGTGATCCGTCTATTAAACATTAAATTGGTAATAATTAAAAATCGAATGTTTTTACTTACATAGTTTTCTCTCTTTGTCATCCAAGAGAAACTATTACTAAATTATTTTAGGAATTGAAACCAAATGATTATAGTTAAATCGATAGACATTCCAGATTTTATTTTATTATGTCTTCGTCATAATTTTGCCCTAATAAATAATTGAGTTTAATTTTTGTAATTTATACCGTCCCATTTTTGTTCACAAGATTTAATTTTTATAAAATATTTTAATTATGGTTCAATATACAACTTTGAAATCATTATTTGCAATTTCAATTTTTCATACTTATATATCTTAGTACCGGGTTATCAGACGATTTCGAATTTCACTTATATTCTAAAATTGAGTACCTAATGTATTTGTAAGCTACATTGTTCAATTGTTCCATCCCTAAAAATTTTAATTTGAAAACTGCAAATTTATTTTAATTACAAAATGTATATTGTTTATATATATCCTTACAAATACATAAATTATTTATTATTCGAGGCTTTCTGTATTACTTTTGAACATTTTTGACAATATTTTTACTGGATATATTTGTACAAGTAACTATAAATAAAGTACGTACATTTTAGCTTATACATGTGAATAAAAAATAATAATAATGAATAAATATCTATATAATTTAATATCTACACGATTTAGCACTTTTGTTTCATGGAATACGTTACTGCGTATAATATGAACTAGGTGCTATCAACAGTTTTAAAAATTTAAACATATTAACGATAATTCCAAAATGTATAAAACCCGTTGAAATAAAATACTAAATAATATCTGATTAGAGTAATTTGAGAACAAATCATGCAACATACATATTAGAATAACTTATTATTGAAAAATAAAAATAAAAGTCTATTGTTTTAATGAAATTGTTCCTTTAGTACTGATGGAGTTTATAGTTGTATGGGCAAAGAAAAGAAATTAAAAATATTCTAATTAAATTAAAAAAATAATAAACTGCTATACATAAGTGTATATATTTTATTTGAAAGGAGTGTGGAATTTAATCATACTTTTGAGCTAAACAAGTCAAATGCCCTCTATTTTTTACTCAGACTCAGCATCATCAAATATTACGGATGCGTATTATTGTTATAATAATATAAATCATAAATATTTCCATTGAGGTAAGCCAGTCAGGATAATAAAATTTCGTCGGAAATTAACGTATAATACGAGTATACTTATACATGTTAATACAATCTCAACACTTAGTATATTATTATTTATTTTTAATAGATTTATATCGAATGAAGGAATGTATAATGTATATTTTTATGTAGTATTACAAAAAGTATTTCAAGATAATAAATGTTTTAGATATTTTATTGATATTTGTTTGAGTTTTCAAGTCACAAAGTAATTAAGATAAAATTGCAATAAAAATTAAATAAAATATCACCATACTGTTACCACACTGTTTATAATTTTAGAATCCATGACAATGACAATATTATATTCATTAATAATGGTTAGAAATAAAAATGTATTCAATTTATAAATATTTAAAACTAATTTAACTTATCCTATACAAAATACATTTTTTCCATATTTAATTTATAAATTACTTTTTATTTATAGAATTTATATAACATTTGTAAATATTGCAAAAATTCAAAATATTAGGTAAAAATACAAAATCAACTTAAAAATAATCACTGTTGAGAAAGAAAATATTGAGCCAAAATAAAAAAATTTAAAAAGGCGAAAGTCCTAAGTCGGGTATGACTCTATGATCAGGTAAAATTCGAAAGAGGATGAATGATATTACCGTCAAATGGTCGAGTGGATAATTTTAAATGTTTTAAAGATAGTTGATACTAGTAAAACCAAATTTCTTAATGAGGTAGATTGAATTTTTAATATTCTAACTTATAAGTAATCAGTAAATGTTTTGATTCGCTTTACAACTAATATTTATTGGATGAAAACTAAATTCAGAGAAATTCATAAAATTATCCACTTTAAGTACCAACCTATTTCCCAATTTTTATTTTTTATTGAGTGATTTTCGGAGTAATCCTTCCGGTTGAAATCGTGTACGTAGACAAAAATAAAAGTAAAACACATCATGATAATACTAATGTATTTCTCGTATTACTTATTATCAAGAAAAATAATAATGTATTAATTACAGTAGAAAATTGATAAAAAATCACTTGATTAACCATCATTATTTGTTATCCGTCATCGCCATCGTTAATGAGGCGATTGTGATAAATTGGTGACTATCAAGCGTATACAATATTTTTCTAATATCCAACATATGCAATAAATATTACCTAAATGAACAAATTTAATTATTTTAAATTTAGTTAAATTTTTTACTTACGAGTAACCAGGTTTAATGTTTACGCCAAATACGAAATATTGCAGCTAAAAAATCTCGAGAGTGAACAATTCATGTCTAAAATACGAAACAGATTATTTTGTTTAGTTCTAGTTTAGTAATGTTTAGTATGATATAAAATGTATGGTATGTATGTTCACTCCGTTCAGAATCTAAAAAATATAGTACTAATGAGCATATTCGAATCTTTTATACGATAATTTACCATTTCTATTTCTAAACAAATTATACAATACTACTATTCCAATAACAGTTTTAAATTTTAACCGACATACTAGGTTAAACATTAATGTCTTTAATATAAACTTATAAGTCCACCTTGAGTATACAATTTAAAAAGGAAATTTTAATTTACAATAAAGAGTTAAAAAATATATTACGTGGGTGTATATGTCAGAAGGTTTGTGGTTTCCTTGAAATTATTATTTTATATTTCTTATGAAAGGTTTGACCTAAGTATAATAGTTATTATATTATAAGTATAATATATGAATAATTTTCGAAAGCGAATATAACTATGTTGACATGAGAACATGATATGTTTCTATAATATGTCAGAGTTAAAAATCTTAAAGTACTATAGTTTAAAATTAATAAATATTTAAATATTAAAATTAAAATTAAAAATTAATAAATGATAAATACGCATAAATTATTAATAATAATAATAATAAAAATAAATAAATAAATTCTTCACTTAGAACATTATAATATTTGTAAATTACGACCGATTTTGAAATAAAAATTCATAATCAGGTGTATACAAAGTCAAACAAATCGCAATTTAAGTATAATTTAAATTTTATAATATTATTATTAAGTTCGGTTAATAAGTATACATTTTTTATATTTTTATAGCTATTTGGTTATTTAAAACTTATTCGTCTTCAAAAATTGTAAAATGGAGCGGACGTAACAAATAACTTTAATTATTAGTAGGTACTTATTATACATCGAGAAAAATAAAATAAATAAATAATCTCATGATTAGTAAAGTGTTTAATGAGCAGTTGATTTTTTTGAAATTTAGTTTAGCAAAAACTATTATGTACGAGTACAAGCAAACGTAAACCATTGTAATTAAATATCATTAACTATTCTCTAATAGTATCTATTATATGCATACCTTCTTCATATTGTTAAACTAATATAAAAGCTGTTTTATATTCGAATTTCTGAAATCATATTTTTTTCATGAACTAAAACAAAAATTGATATAAAAAAACATTTAAAGTTTAAATAAAACAATCATTGATGATCTTTTTATCATTACTTTTTTAATTAAAACCATAAATAATATAACAGTTTGCATTGATACATATTTTTTTAAAATTTAAAATAAAAAATATTATATTTTTCCATTAAAAAACCTGATAAGCCATAGAAAATATACAGAATGAATTAATTATATAAATTATTATAATTATATTATATTGGTAAATACATATGTTTTAGATGTGCTTTTTACTGTTTGGTAAAATGTATATAAATATATATATATATAAATACACATACATAAATGTGTAAAAAAAAGATAGTACTTAACAAAGTAAAATAAAAAAATATCAGCTTTATTTTATTTTAAATTTTTTATTCTTTAATTCATTAACTGTTGATTTTATGTACCTAATATAATATTTTATATGAACTCAATATTTAATTTTCCGTCGTTATCTTATCTTTGGAAATTAATAATCAATACATAATTTAACTCTCAAAATGATTTAATTAGAACATAGATTAAACAATTTATTTTGATTTATATAAATATTATAAAAACTATTAAGATAACATTTTGGCTATTTCGATTTAATTTTTAAGACACGTGGTTATCAATTGGTCAATCGAATCAAATTTAAGATTACTTGCACATAGCATTATTTTATACAACATTATCTTTAAAAAAAGAAACACATTTTTGTAGATACATATTTTTCCTCTAAGCAAAAAATATATTCATTTTTAGTTTGTTAATTATAATATTAAAAAAATAACTGGAATTTCCAAACATCATAGTACTAAGTCTCAACAAAATTAAATTCCGTTTATTTTCATTAAGTACTTTAAAAAAAAAAAAACTCAAGAAATTAAAAAAACATTAGAATCTCATCTTCAATAAAAAATAAAGCCAACCATTATGGATACTTTTTCATCCACGTAATTTACTTTATAACCTATGTATATGTGTACGTGTGTTATAATGTTGTTAAACAAATGACGCATTTTGCTGACGTCGGCTGGCAAAAAGTGTTAACCATTAGCATACGAAAACAGGTGATTTAAGCCAACAAAGTAATAAGTTGCAAACTCCGTTGATTGTTCATGTTCACTAAATTCTATTTTAAAATTTTAGTTAGAGTTCAAACAATAAACATAAATCAAGCGTACTCGTAAACAGTATCAAAACAATTGGTATTTTCACTCTGTTACAATTAAAGATAAACATATTGCAGCAAGTTTAAACCATGTATGACTTTGATTTGGTAACTGCTTTAACCATTATAATAATAAAAATTAATTAATTAATTAAACTTTCTTTTAATTAGTTTTAAATTTACAAATTTATACGGTAAATAATTGTTGTATAATAACAATTAATAAAACAAATAATGAAATTCAAGCCACTGAATTATTAGGTTTTGTTTTATTTTTTTTCTTCGATCATTATTTCATTATTATTTGGTTAAAAAAATCAAACATTTTTATGAAAATATTTAAATAATGGAAAATAATGATTAAACAAGGATTGGCTTATATATATATATATATAAATGAATTGAAAGTCAAATGCATTATTTTAATGATTATTGAACCGATGCGTTTATGTATTAAATACTTTCGCTGTAATTACATAAATTACATAATAAAAAAAAAAAATTAATAAAAATTTGTCAATTGACTTTTATATTTTTTCAATTTTAAGTAGAAATTTTAAGATAAGTGCAATAATGATGTCAATAATCCACTAAACTAATTACTAATTAATAACTTGTGGGATAAACTGTAAATGATTATTCACCTTATCGTATGATTTCATCTATAGGTATGTATATGTAATAATAGAATAAGTGTCGATAAAAATATAGTATAATTAACACATAAGAAAGAAAAAAAAAATTAAATATCGCTGCAATAAAGTACATAAATACACAGGTTTAATGAGTGAAGAATGAGAAAAAAAATAATAATTTTATTAGATTCATTACAATCAATTAATCAGTCACATCACCTGTCCAAGAGAAAATAGACGTCTGGAGTAAGAAATAAACTGAAAACACTTGTCTCATGGTTTACTTGTTGAATGCATTTTTTGCATAAATACCGTAGTAATAAATTATTGTATTTATAACCGAATACATTACACATAACCCATTTAGAACGTGTTTATTACGTGGGCTTATAAACTTATTATCTTCTTTCGACTGCGCATTTAACACAGATGTCAAATAACAAAATAAATGGGCGTGTTCACATTATATCATTAGATACCAAACACTCGAGTACAAAGGTGTTTTTTTCCTATATTAACTATGGTATGGACTTTTTTGAAATATTGCTTTCAAAATTTCAATAATAATAAGACATGAAAATAAGTAATAGTTAACTATACTAAAATATATGGCATAACTAGCGAAAAAAAAAAGAACCAGAAGAATAAAAGTCAATCATACAAAACTTTGTATTATGTTTACCGATGTACACAATCGAGATCTTATCAATAATACGTATTATATTTCAATTAAACATGTATCAACAACTTAGAATCGATTAACATTATACAAATACAAAAAATTTCAGATTTTTAACAGTCATTGACTTAAATATGTTATAACATAATGTAGAAACATATCGGAGTGATAAAAAATAAATCACAAGTTGTATGTAAACTGTCATTCAACAGTAATGTAGAATCACTTGCAAGCTACACAACTGTATAATATATACCTATGAACTTATAACATAGTTGTATTATGTACTTATGGACTCACTACAACTATATATATTTACTAAGTTCATAAGTATATAGTAAATATATATATATATATATATATATATATAGTTGTATTAAGTATATAAGTACATAATACAACTATGTTATAAGTTCATAGGTATATATTATAAAGTTATGTACTTATGGACTTAGTAAATATCAAAAAAAAAAAATAAATAAACAAATAATGGCGAATCTTTACAGTTAAGTTTTTTAATAATTATTAATTTATACATAAATTAAAATTAATTTTAAATCATTATTTTGTTTTGAAATGAAGCAATATGAGTTCCTCATGTTTATTACAATCAATATTATCTGTATCCTGTTCGTGTTTATTTTTATATTTATCCTTGTTAAGCTGTTTATTAAGGCTGAACGACGTCAATGAACCTGTTGCGTATAAATTATTGGTTTACTATCGTCGATCAGACAAAATAAGAATATTTTTATTTGTATAAATTACGAAAATCCTAAATCAATATTACGTATGTTGGTCGTATTCATATCGCGTTATTGTTTGTTTCGCGAAATGGACGTTTATATTCATTTTGCGGAATGAATACCTTAATTATAGACAAGCGAACTTATTCTATTTTTTGGATGTTCAGATAGTGTCCAGACAATAAACTTTACTTTTTTGAAGAAATTCCTTATTCGCTACCTATTTAATTAATTTAAATTATTTTTAAATTTACTTAAATTATATTTCTAGTAATTTAATACTTTACTTTATTTTATATTAAAAAAATACTAAATAAGTAATAACACTATAAAATAAATTTACAAATATATCCATAATATTATATTACCATATATTATTAATAGTTTTTTTAAAGACTAAAAACTAAAATTTACATTAAAATATATATTATTATTATTTATTAGAACAAATTATTGAATTACTTTGACAACGATAATTAAATTTCAAATGAGCCTTAAAACAAATAGGTACATTTTCTAGTAAAAAAATTTACCTTTAAATAAAAACTTATAATACCTTGACCTACAGTTCAACAAGATACAATTTTTTTTACCAACATTTATTTTGTCTTGATCGCTTTGGTGATGTTAATAGAATATTATTACTTGTAACTTTTTTTCAGTTTGTTTTTCTATTCCTAAAGTCCTAAATAATGTGCTTCCGTAACTTGTAGATTGTTTTCACACAAAATACATAAAGTTTCTTTTGCGTGATATATTTCCATAATATATTCACAAACCTACAGAAAGGAATTACTTTTTCAACATCATTTTGAATTTTGTCATTTCGAATATCTTCTAATTCTTCTTCTGTTCAATCAATTTTTGTAAAAGTTCGGGTGGTAAATTAGAGGTAGTCAATCTGATTTTTTGATCTTTCCTAAATAAGGCCTAATGGGGTGACCTACTTATCACTCGATGATAAGTACTGTTTTACTCCCTTGGCTTTGTGGGTATCATGGTCGATCATGAATAATATCGAAATCAGGCAATCTTCGGATACTCGTTTAGACCTAAGAAGGCGTAAGGATTTTACTGCCATTTACGGCTTGATATCTCTTCTATGGGCTGGTTTGAATAGGTAATATATAACTTAATCCTTTCATATGATTTCTCGTAGGAAATTATAAACCTAAAATAAATAATGAAAAATAATTTTTTACTTAGAAATGTTCAAAATGTATTGTTTTAGTTATAAACTAGGGTTGGCAGTCGTCTTGTATAATATTCCATCAAGTAGAAAATTAATGATTTAAAAATCATTGTTTACGTTTTGTAATAGACCCTCCTTAAATAAAAAAAAATATAAAAATATTTTAATTAGCACCCCTTTTTTCTATATAATAAATATAAGTATTAAAATAAAATAATTTTAATTAAAAGTGCATAAGTCATTGTAATAAATGACAGTACAATAAATATATATACCTATTTATTGTATAACATTGTATATTAATATTTTAGAGTATATAGTATTTACTTAATATCTTCATAATTTCTGTTCTTTCTTTTCAGCTATGTAAAAACGTCAAATTTTCCTAATAAATAATATTGGTACCGAATTTTCTTATTTTTCAATATTTAAAACTTATAAGTTAAATTTAAGATTCATTCAAAAATATTTATGAAATAATGTAAGTAATTAAATGATGAAATTTCTTATTTATTAGATTTGCCTCCTAATATTTCAACAATCATGCCATTAATTTCGTCATTGATGTGAAAATGTTCATCTTGTTTTTGTGTATAATACAAAACAAGTTTCTGGTAAAATTAATTTTTATTCGTCAAGTGACGTATTGTTTTTGAAATCGAAGAGGAGTAAAACTAAATTATACGCAAAAAAAGTATACACAATATTGTATTCTAATCTGTGATCCCGAAAATTGAAAAATGTTATGTACAAGTAATTATAATCGATATTTATCGATATATTATCATGATTTTATAACAAATATTTAGTATTGCATCGTTTACGCATTTATCATTATGCAGAAAACTTGTTTCGCTATTTCAACAAGTTCCGTTAATTGGACATCCAAATAACGGAACAAGTTCCGTCGTGTATGGTTGAAGTATCTATTTCGTGAAATGTCATCCATATCGCGTAATAACGTAAAAAGTGGAGAAATTGCGGTTCCGTTTCGCGAAATGGATATAAACGTTGTCCATTTGGTGAAAGAGAACAATAACGCAATATAAATGCGACATATATTCACTTCACCGGTGTCCAGCGATTGCGAATTATCGTTAAAATCTTATTTAGAGTAAATATTAGGCATAGGTATAATATATAAGCACAGTAAAATAATGCAAATAATTTAATAAATAAATAGGTTTAAGTAATTTTAAATAAAATGAATAATTTCGTTTCCAAAGAGCTACAATTATGAAAGAAGTTCACTACACGAGTCCCATGTTATTCCCAGTCATCGGTCATGTTCACATAAAATTATTCTTTGTGGTTACACATATTAATAAATATTGCCCGGTGCACACTAATCAACCGAAGAATAGAACTACTGTAACGCTGTACGTTGTGTAATTAGTTAAAGAAATTATAATTCGTATACATAGTTACTGACCATTTTAAATTTGTATGCAAAAAAAAAATCCGCGGACTCAAATGTTTTCCGGTACATGAAGAGTATGAATATCAAATATATGTTATTATAGAGCGTAACAACTATATTTCACCGTCTAGAGTATATTATTTATATCATTTTTTCCAGTTAAACCACAAACGCACACCGAGTAGGGAGAATATAACGTATAACTTGTTATACTTCCCTATAACACTTACACGCGCACACTAATGTACAAATACATATTTCCCACTAAATATATTGTAAATTACTGATCGAATTACGGCAATAAAATAAAAATAAAATACAAAATATACTTTCAACATTATTGCATTGCATTTTTGGTTTATTAGCAGATAGTTCCGATTGAGTTAAAGTAAATTAATCGAAATGGTGTACCGGTTTACCATAGTTTTAATATAATAATCGCTGGCGTGTATAATATATAGCTCGTTATTCCGTACTCTAACTCGTATAAAAGTAACTATAATAGTGATTATTAGACTGACAACTTAAAATAATCTTAGTGACGCTGTACATTTTGTATTTTAATCTTAAACTCTTTATTAATTAGTGTACCAAGTAGATGTACTAAGGAAACTAGTAATGACTGCGCTAAACCGTAATAGTTATAAAGAAAAAAAGGTCGCTATTCATTTATGCTATATCTTTAATAAATTATCATTCACGTAAAAGGAAAACAAATTTTATGATACGTTCAGTTTTTATGTGTGCTAAAAAGATTAGACGCCATTCGGTCAAGCTACTTAAAAAGCGAAGATTGCAATTCGGACGTCATCGTTGAAACTGTGCATGAACCTCATCCTGAAAAAAGTATTGTGACGTAAATTGGAAAATGCATTTTTTTTTTTAAATATATTACATTCTATTATTTTATGCGAATAAGTATGTTAATCAAATAAAAAATGGTTAATCTTATTTATTTTTATACTGAAACGGACAAAAATGTATAAGCACATTTTACTTCTCTCTTCATAATACTTTGAAAGTTTACTTTGATTACTTAAGATATTATCATCTACGGCCTTGTTTTTTTATCTTTTAATGCATTATAGCATTGTTATAGTTTTATATATATATATGATCAAATGATCTAATATATATATACATGATTTAGTCATTTGGATATCACGATCTCTGCTCGAACTGAATCATTCGTAAAAATGTTAATTTTTGTCGGTTTGCGTTTCGTTTAATTTATATCGTCCGTACAGGCAACTAGAAATAATGTGGTTCATGAGATCAAGCCTGAAGGTGAGTCATTTGTTACAAGTGATGGTTTTACCCATTGGAGCAGTATATTTACTTGTATATGTCACTAACTGAAAAATATGCCCACTTTTATATTTTACGTATGACAATGACAACAACGTAGATTCTCGATTAAATTAAAAGCTAAATTATTTTCGTTGATTCGTCAAAATCATACATGATCCAGAATTTATAATTTTTTTTTTTCCAAATCAACCGAAATTCACTTTTTCAATAAGGTCATAAACGAGTCGGAAGTACATGTTTATATTTAATTATTTAGTTAGTTATTTATTGGTGTAAGGTTTTATATTTTTCCTTGACTTAATCTAAAAAGTAAATATATATTATAATATACACCATTAAGGTTATTGTACTAGCATGTAATGCGTCACCATATAACATTTGTATCGTACTTTCATAGATTAATTTATGTATAATACTTCTATATTATTTATATGAACAAGGTATAATAGGTAATAACTGAATAACTATTTATAACTATTTATACCTAACTCTAGGTACATCCTAGTTGTATTAGTAGCATGACAACAGTATATTTCTATTATATCAATTTCCCCGATTTTGATTAAGGAAAATCAGATTTGAATTCATAAAATATGAAATAAGGTGTACTTGAAAAATTTTAAATTCTTAGTCTACTTTACATTACGATTTGTTCGTACTATGTTTACTCTACACATATAATATAATTCTCATTTTTTCGTTTTGTCACATCTATATAAGCATTACAAGAATTATCCATAATAGCAAGCACACTGGTAATCTCCATGTTTGTTCAAAGTTTAATCCAAATTGACTTATCTCTTTTGCTATAGTTTAAAAATATACATAGTTTTGAATTAATGCAATCAATTCGGACACAAAATATATTTACTAATGTAATGTAATTATTATTATTATTTTTTTTAATATATAATAAATATTTATTCTTATTGATTATGACTTAATTATTGCATTCCAAAACAAATTTGAAAATAAACAATTTAATATTGAATATATAAGAATACATTTGATATTATCATAAATAATACATACAATTATACGTTAATAATTATATATTAATATTATAATAATTATAATATTAACTTATATTATATGATTATTATACGTTGATAACAATAACATGTCAAAAATATTATAAAATAATTACTTTAGAAATAAGTTAACTTTTCACGCGTAATTTTTTTAAATTAAATTGAAAAATTATACAATCACCTTTAAAGTTCGGTGGTAATTGATGCTGTATACTTATGTATAATAATTGTAATTTGTAGTAATTAAGGTTATTTGTAAAACCATACTCAAATGAATAATTGAATTGTGTGACTAAAATGTTTCAAATATTTTAAATGTAAATAAGCGACTACTGTTCAGTAATCAATTTTTACTCCTTGAAAACAAATGCTCGATAACAATAAATGTTATTGGAACGAATTTATTGTTATTTAAATCGTTGACTTGCAATTTTTCAATATTTTCCATTAAATTGTCTATGCCTTCTAAAATGTTAGAAATTTTGCTTCATTTTTGCTAACACGTTTACTATTTTTTATTAAATATATAAATTGGTTTTTTCCTTGTAATTTAAGTAAAATTTCTATGAAAGTTTACTCGAGAAAAATAGGCTCAAATAGCACCATGTTTTGTTTTTTCAAATGTGTAATTGAAGTTTAAAATAAAACTATAGTTTAAAGAAATAAATGGTAAGTGTACTTACAAATTTTAGTTGTTAAAAATATTTATTTATTTTCCTATTTATCTTTATTAAATAGCGAAACCCTATACAACAATTTAAATCACATTACAGTTTAAGTACTGAAAACTAATAACTCACATAATTTTATATAAGATAATAAAGACAATATTATGTAATGCAAGTACATAATATTAGAAATAATACCTAATTTCATTAGTTTTGTTAAATAGTGTTCTCATTATAGTTCTCATTTGATCTAAGGGATTATTTTTGCTATAATTAGTGGTGTGCACAGGAACTACGAAAGGAACACGATATCTATATATACTAAGATTACTTAGATTACTAGATATCTTTGCTTTTTGGATATTGCTCTCGTCGTACTTATCTAACTTATTAATAATATTTCTAATAACTTTGTGTACATATGTTTAACAACAAATTAACGAGTTAAAATCTACTGCGATATTATTAGGCAATCAGGAACTTTGTTTTTAAATAAACGATTCGAGGTGGAATTTTCAAAAAAAACTTTTTGCAATTTAAAATGGCCGGGTGCTTGATATTAAGTTACAATTCGTTAATTGCTGTAATTAGAATAAATCAAATATGATTTAAGAACTAAAAAAAAAAAAACGCGTAATTGTGTAATTGATTAGAAACTACGTAAGCAAAACCACGCGTAGTACATGCAATAGGGTTATGGACTTATGGACTAATACGTACATTTTAAATAATATATCGATTTTATCGGTTGAAATAACGTCATCACGTGCGCTGCGTGCATGTTTGCTAAAAGACAGTGAGAAAAGAATAATTGATAAGCCACGACCCTCGTGTAGGTTTTGCTCGTTTAAGTCGTTCATGTCATTCACCCTCGTTGAAATCGAATGCTTACAGGGCGAAATCATATGTGGCTAACAATCGGTAGTAATAAAACGGCAAAAATAGAATATGTATATCATTTAAGATTTAATACCGTTTTTTTGTGGGATCAAGTTGTGTTTTTCAAGACAAGAAACAATAGTGGTTTCGCCTTACCCAGAATCGTAATTCAATAATCTTACCTTATGAAGTACACCCTTTAGCAGTACCACTTGGCTATTGACTTTTAAGTTCACCTTGGCACGTCGAGTCGTGTGTTTTTAAAATAATTTATTGAAAAACGTTACCCACCTATGTAATATGTCTACAAAAACAGTGATGATTATTTAAATTGAATGAATCAATATTAAAGATAATTGTGGTCGTTTAAATAATATATTTCGTGATAAGCTACAGAAATTGCTAAAGGTTTAAAAAAAACCTTAACCGTTTCTGCAATAGTTATTGGTGTATCGATCCAGTATAAAACTATGAAAACTGAAACAAACGATTATCATCGTGGTAGATTATTTTCATTGTACTGCAGTGATCACGAATCAGTAAACTCCAACTATCGTTTTAGCAAGAGATTTTCGATGGTACACCGTAAGAGCGCTTAGACGTATCGTGCTCAAGTCTGGTATCAAGAAGTCTCTGTTAGCAACGAGAATTCTTGTTCAGGGTACGGCGAACACGGACAGACCAAAGACACATCTTCCTCGGTACTGGGACATAAATTTCGTTTTGTCGCTGTAGCGTGGCTAGCGCGTTCTGTACAGAACACCGTTTACGTCGAACCGAACAACGGTATCGTCTGTTGATTGGTAAAAACGTCATAGGACGATTAAACTCAACAGCGAAAACAACGAACAATATCCAATCGGCCCCAATGCTCCGTCCAATCCCATCGTACCACGGCCAAAAGAGTGATATCGAAAGCTCGCGACGTCCTTAAACCGTACGCTGGACCGTCCAACCCGGCCGATAAAATCGCGTCACCCTGCGCTCGGTAGCGTATGTTAGCAGCTCTCCGTTATCGATCGAACACGCGAAGGGGTTGTACTGGAAACGAAAACCGGTAAAATAACCGAAACGCTGGAACGTAACTTACGAGTTATAGAAAATATAAACGTTTTGCAGTGACGGTTTAGTGCGAATAATTTCGGGCGATGGAAACCGTGGGATCGGTGAAGTGGAAATGAAAAAAATGGAAAAAAAAAAAAAAAAATCAAAAAAAATCTTCACGCCACCACGGTCGACGGTGCGGGGCGGGGGTGAGCGACTGCCGCAGGGGATTCGGAACGGCGCAAGCGCGACGGGTGACATTGGGCCCCGTTCGCCGTAACACCTGTTCGTGCACACGGTCCACGACCGTAGTACTACGGTCGCGCCGCGACTCCCCGCGTCCCGGCGCGCGCGATCCAACAGGCGGACACCCTTCTAACGGCGGCCGCGGCGGCGGTTCGCGCGCGCGATCCGAGAACGGATTCGGTCCGGCCGTTACGTAAAAGTAGTAGGAGTCGCGCGGCGCGTGTGTCGACGGCGGTCCGTCCGGGCTCGCGACGGCCGCGTCGTTCGCCGTCGCCGCCGCCACCGCACAGTCGGCATCTCATCGACCTGTAGACACGTGTGTCATATCGTCGTTCGCAACCATCCGTCCGTCCGTCCGCGATCCTACACACACGGTGACGCGCGTGTCCGTCGCAAGTTCTATCGTTCGCATCTCGCTGTCATTGCATATTACCTGTACCGCGTGCGTGCGCGCGCGACCGCATTCGTCTATTATTATTACTTACGCGAGTGTTACGCACTCTCCTCGCGTCGCCGAGCCGGATAACGACGACAATAACAAATAATAATAATACGCGGCTGCCAGTTGTTAACGGGATGACCGCAATCCGAGACGAGAAACCGCGACGGTAAGGCGTTACTTTTGCACACGTCTTCTCCTCCGACCCGTACCGCGTCGCGCGACATCCGCGCTTTTTTCGCCTGTTCCGCCGGACCCGAGTTTTTCCGGCCTAACGGTTTTTCGTTTTTTTTCCCTTTCGTTTCCCACCCCCACCCCACCGGTTTCCAACGCTTTTACGCGCCAACCGCGTGCGCCCGTCCGGCCGATTCGTCGGATCGGACACGTCGGGTCGCCGCCGCCGCCGATGATCGGCATCATCATCCATCGGTGGACGTCCCTCGGTACCACTTGACGGGTCATGAAACATTCCTTTAAGACGTTATGGACCACCTGGCAATGGGGATGCGGCAGAACCGTGAGTAATCCGTTAAATGTTGTAACAGTATCCTGAACCGCTGCACCGCCGTCCCGTTCGTTTCTCGACACCTATGTTCCCTACCGAAGACCGTGGTCGTGCTACCGACGTTTTTTCATTTGTTTTTTCGCCGCGGGCACGTGCGTTTTGACCGCTTCGGAAAACGCTCACACTCAACTAGCGGCGTTCGGCATCAAAAACGCACGATCATTAGTGAAACAGTTCGGTCTTTTTCATCTCGCACACACAATTTTCGCTTTTCGTACCGTCACACAAAACCCTGATAGAACACGATTATCCGAATCGTACCGTTGGACAATGGGTGGGTACGGGGCAATAAAAAAATTAACAATTGCCTCGAACAGATTGAAGTAAAAAAAAAAAGAATATTACACGAGACAATGTACACGCTTTATTTGTATAGTTTCTTGGAAATATAAACGCCTTTATTTTCATGAAAAACGTATTTTTTATTACACTGCGGTTAAAACAATGTGATTTAAACTCTATTCTTGCAACGTATGTATTTATTCTTTCGATAAGTATTCAATGGACATGATTGAAATGTACAAATCTCACGACTTAATAAGATAATATTGATATTATATGCAATAAATGAAATTCTACGTGTGGGTCCTGAAATCTTAACCAGTCATCATAGTTTATATTACATAAATGGAAAGTTATCCACGCAAAAGCTTTGTGAAAAACAATATTTATATTATACTATTATATTAAATTCTATTGAGAAATATTTTTAAATCGTCAAAGTAATCAATGAGTAGTTATAAATAATTGTATTTTATAATTCCATTGTATGATATAATAAGTAAAATGCTCATAGGACTATAAAACGAACAACGAAAAATAAAAGAAAAATTGTTTAAAAAAATAAGTTGATTAGGTGCGGTTTCCAGTTTTTTTTATTCCCACGTAAAATCTAAATAGTTAAAATTAATAGAAACTACTGTAACTTGATAAATTTATCATTTAACAATGTATTTTATGTATAATAGCAGTCATAACACTTTTAATAGACCGTTATCTGAATATTCAATGTTGAAATATGTTCGTACGAGTACTATTAATAGGTACTAATTACATTGAATAACTAAGGATTTTATTTTAAATAGAAACATTTGACCTGAGATTTAATTTCAAAATTGTTTGTAAGATAATTTTCTAATTCATTGGTTTTAAATTTTTTTTATTTCAATATTATTTGTGTATCAAAGAAATATTGATTAATATAACTTTATTCTTATGTTGTATGGTCTTAGTAAGAGGACTATCAATTTACGTACTATTAAAAGAACCCTATTTATAAAAAATTTAAAAACATACATTAATGTAGATAAACAAATGACGTTAAGTTGAGGTTATTATATATTTTTCTATAAAATACAAATAAAAAAAATCTATTTATTAATTAGTTTCTTCATATAGACCCAATAAAACCTCAGGATAAAGAGTCTAAGACAAATAAATACTTTTAATTTCTTAATTTACATGTAAAAATGTATATCATATTTGTTAAGTTTATAATTAAAACACATATGAGTAATTACAAATGTACGCAATAAAAAACATTACCACCTAATTAAAAATAAAATAGATAATTATCCATTTATTCATCTCTATAAGATTAGTAATAAACATAATTTGTAACAAGAAATAAATATGACAGTTAATTTTTTGTATTATTTAAAAATCAAAATGTTAATTTTATTCGATACTTAAATTATAATTATCAACTTTAAAAATTGTATGCATTTTTGCATAAAAATAATGAGACGAAATTTTGAAGAGAAAATAAGTAAAATGATAGTAATAAAAATAAGTAAATAAGTAGTTACGTAATAATTCAAAGAATATTTATTCGTATTATTTTAATGTATAAAATAATAATAATTTGATGTGATGAATTTTTTTTACTATTCATTTTGTCCGCATAATCTTATAATATTTAATAAATATTTATCTTCAACATTATCGGATATATTATAGAAAAAAAACTATAATAATTTATTTAATTTTATTGAGATAAACGATTATGTATAAAATAATATTTAATGTTTGCTGTTGATTTAACCAATGTGCTCGTATTATACATTTACATATACGCAGTAGCGGAAGTAGGGAAAGTAAGATGGGGATTATTCCCGGGATGAAACATTTTAGAGGATGTAATTTTTATAGTTTTGATTATATTATTAACTACTAGTTTAGTATTCTTAACTTTGTTACTAATAATGTGTTTATAATCTAATAAGTATGGTTGTATACTAATTATTAGAAAAAAATGATGTGATGGGTATTTAATTATTAATCTATGATAGGGCGTAATTTTAACATTTTCCCCGGACGTAAAAATTCCTAGTTTCGCCTCTGCAAGTGCGTTATTAGTATAATAATATTAATGTCTAGTTAATTTTATTTTTTGAATATACATATAAAAAAATTATAATAGCGTATGAATAGGTGTGTATTAATATATAATAATCCAAAAATATAATTTCTAAATTATCAGTGAAATTTGTAATTAGTTATATCTAACTGGTGTATGAAATAAAAACAATTAAACCTAGTCTATTATATAAAAGTTGTAATATATATGTACAATGCATTTATTTAATTTAAAATTTCGTGTAGTCTATAATTAATTACTGAAATGCTCTATGTGTAACGATTATAACATAATTAAAGTTAAATGGAATTAAGATATTTTCAAAATCGAATTAAATATGTATGTAACTGAACATTTGCATAAATTAATTGATACATCATAATAATAACATCATTGTCCTTATCAGATGAAACATCCAAGACATTATTTCTTATCGATTCACATTAATCAAAATGTCAAAGACGACTGCACATAAATTCGTCTATCAACTTTCGAATAAAAAACACTAATCGTTTTAACCAAGCGTCGATATAGATACACTCATGATTTCGTGTAATATTAAATAAAAGCATGATGATATTCGAAATTTTTTTATTGAATGTGAGATGTTGATGGAGCAGTTTAAGTCGATACAAAGAACATATGGAAAACTATTTATATGTAAGTTCTCGACGAATTTAAGAACATATGTGGCGTTCCAGATGGAAATTACGATATTTCTTGTGTCAAAAAAATAATTAAACCTTGTTTTATTTTTTTATTACTCAATTATGTGTAGATCAAATTTATAATTTATTGAAAACAAAGATAAAAGTTTTAATAGAAAATTAACTTTTCAATTGGTTTTGATATTTCTAGAAATACTGATGTTTTACTATTTAATTTTATAGTTATTAACATTTTTTTTTTTTTTTTTGATCTTTTAGAAAGAAAAAAAGAAGGAATTATTTATTACAATTTGTGCTTTGTTATCGAGCAATTATTGCTTATCACCAAATGAATTTCTTCGAAAATTCTGTCTATTACATTTTTTTCTGCATACTATAACATAAATATTAAAAATCTTGAAATTAAGAAATTAACGTACTCAGAATATTGAATTCCATAATATGGAAATATTTTTTAAAAAATGTTCAAACTTAAAGCTTTTCATTTTGCAATAGAATATATTTATTTGTACTATTAATAAATGTTCGTATAGTCTTTAGTTATATGATTTATTGAAGAAAAAACATAATATGATTCTTATTGTAAATATTGGATATATCGTAATTAATAATTCCTCACGGGATACCCTGTATTATATCACATCATATTTTACCGCGAGTGATGTATGATGTTATTAAGGGGAAAATAGTTTTTCTACGATAGAATTAAAATTATTATATAATCCAAAATTCGCGTAGGACTACACAATAATAAAAACGATGAGTTTTATGTTGACAAGTCCATGACCTATTTTATGTCTTACATTTTAACCTCCAGTGTCTCATAAATAATACTACTCAAAACTCGGAACAAAAAGAAGAAGCAAATTTTTTATAAAATCATATCATTTTTTCGTACGAACCGGCCCCTCAGTGGGACATTGATAACGGTTTTCCATCTTACCAAAACATTATAATAATCACGCCGTACTTGCGTGTCAGAGTCCATACATTGATTTGTTCAACATTAACAATTAGTGACAACTGATCGGTATAAAAATATTATTTCCCATGATTATTACATGTTTCGTGTAATGTTGGTTCTTGGTTTTGTGCGACGCAGTATATCATATAAATGCACTTGATAAAACGATTCTACAACGAACATAGTGGATGCGGGACGTAATTAATAATAATGATTACGCTCGATTTGTGTGATATTCGCACGATCTGACGGAATACGATTTTCGACGGGAAACTAATGTTATTATCATCACACTTCGCCTGCTAAGTGGATAGGAAACTTACGCGCATTAAGCTCTGCGGTAACGCTAACTCGCGCGCACGGCGTATGTACGATGACGACGACGACGACGACGACGACGACGACTCGATCAATCACGGGTGTTATTGTACCTGTGTCAAAAATGTCTTGGTAGCAGATTGACTCATATTTACTGCCAAGGTTCAAGGCGTCCAAAAAGGAAATACTTATAGGTTTTAATTTAACATTGTGTTACAGCGTCCTTCAGTGAACCCCATGCGGACAGAGTTCATAAGCTGTTGCATACAGTGCGCGTGCGATCGTGCGTGCGCGTGCGTGCGCGTGTGCCGCGTTAGCGATTTAATTGAAATCGAGTCCGTCATCCATTATAACTAGATTAGCGGAACGGGGGATAAAAAAAATAAAAAATAAAAATATTAAAAATACTGTGTGATACATCGCGCCCGTGATTTCGTTTTGCAGATCTTGGCCGCCGTGGTTGCCCATGTCAACTCGATTTCCGTGGGCATGTGTCAGGGGTTCTCAGCGGTACTCCTGCCGCAGCTTCTCGACTCCAGCAGTTCCATACTGGTGAACAACGTGCAAGCGTCGTGGATAGGTGAGCGCAAACCGATAGCTGTAGCCGTAGTACGTTGTCGCGCCATCGTTGTCGTACGGATTGCGCTGCTGGCGGTGCACGGCAAACCTGTACGAGAACGACCGCAAGCTCCGAGCGATTATGATTGCGTTAACGAAAGACGCGTGTCGAAAGACATAAGGCAACCGGTTTCGAAAATGTCCTGTGAAAACGATTTAACCGCTAAACGGCCGTGTTCAACGCGAATACCGGTCGATCAATGTTGTTAGTGCGGGAACAGAAGTGATCGCCGTCGTGCTCGCGCGCGACGGGCGTATCATTTACGGTCGGTACGAATTCCGTGCGCGATCCGCACTCGGAACCAAATGTCGCGCGCGATCCAGCGGGTTTCCACGGTTTACCAACAGAACGACCCGACCCAGCCCAACCGACCGGGAAACGATTCGGTTACCACCCGATTCCGAAACGAATTATTAGTAGGTGCCACCGACGCATGTGTTCCATAGGATTTACTTTCGCTCTAACCACAGACCATAATTTCAATCATTAACAGCAATGTCATTATCTATCCCGGGTTCGAGGTGTCTCCAGGTTGCGGTCAAGGTTATCCGGTATAAATGTTCGATAACAATCGCTCGCAATAAATATAATTTGCAAAACGGCAAAGAAAAAATATGAAAGTTCCTGTCTGCAGGTACATGCACGAGCAATTATCAGCTTAAATGACACATGATTGATATGCCGAGTAATTGGCCCGTCGCTGTATGGTTAATTGAATACGATCTTTCCAACCAGATCCGAGAACTTTTTGTCATGCTTAAACGTATTTAAAAAAAAAAAACAAAAAAAATTAAACAGTTTATAATATAATTACATCCTTATAGTCTATGATTGTATTATAGTTACAATAAATATATAGGAGGTATAGATGATCAAATACGCTGACTACAGTATATTATTATAACAAATCAACATTTTATTCAAAATCGTTAAAAAAAACAATTTACGAAAATTATCCAATACCATAACTGAATTTTATCAATTATAAATAATACACAAAAACGTAACAATGTTCTATATTATTAAATAACTGTGTACCCGTATTCAGTGACGTATTTTCAAAATTGTTTTTGTAGTAGGGGGGGTTACATTTTCTAAGAAATAAATGATTTTCTAATATAAAAATACATATAAAGTATGAATAAATAATTATATTATTCTATTATTATTATATATACAAATGAATAGTTATTTACAATCACATTAAATAAAATAATGATATCTTTCTCTGTACCTTCGTAGCAAGTCGTTTAAGATTTTAAAACCTTTTTTTCTTTTTGAGGGGATGATATCCGGCAACAACTTCCCTCTCAAAAACAAAAATGCTACTGCCTGTATTATTAAACAGTAAGCAATTCGTGTCAATATTTTATTGAACCTTACTGTATTAGTACGGTAAACGTACCATGATATTAACATCTCATATGACTTATATTCCTCAGTACGATGCAAAATGTTTATAGTGTTAGAAAACGCATTATTATTATTATTATAATTACTCGTATTGAATGCAATATCGTTGCAATAACTTAGGTTGCTTGCGTCGAAAACTTGAAAGATCGTAATATTATAATGCAGTCATCGCGCTGATAGAAAACATTCTAATATATATTTGCACGCGTTTAACTTGATCGTGGTTCGTGATGGGATGGACGAGATAACACCAAAACGTCAATCGGAACAACGTTATTACATTTGCTTTTATTTTCGATTCGACAAATGCTTGATGATTTAATCGCTCGGATCACAATAGTCGTAGATAACAACACGATCTAAGGTCATACACGGCTACAGCGAAATTTGTCCAGTCGTATTCGGACGAACCCGTAACATTTTGTCCGTGTGTTTTCGCAGCGAGTCTGGGAGTCATATCGAATCCATTGGGAGCGCTGATGTCGGGCGTTTTCATGCAGACCATAGGAAGGAAGATGACCGTTCAGCTGACGGCCGTACCGTTCTTGGTCGGTTGGACGGTGATCGGACTGTCCACGGACGTGACGTACCTGTGCTTGGGACGGTTCGTGTCCGGAGTCGCTATCGGTAAGTAGAATGCCGTAACGGTAACGTTCTACGTCGGGCAAACACAACGTTGGCCCGGCCAACCGACGCGTACGGATCGTGTACTGTCACCGAGTGTTTGCCGAGCCGTTGCCTAAACAGTTCATAACACGCGGGGTGTTGCAGGCATGTCGTCAGCCTGTTACGTGTACGTGGCGGAAGTGAGTTTGGCTAAGCACCGGGGAGTGCTGTCGGCGTTCGGGCCGATTTTCGTGTCGATCGGCGTGCTGATCGTGTACTCGTTGGGCGCGATCATGCCGTGGCAGATCGTGTCCATCCTGTGCGTGCTCACGTCGTTCCTCAGCTTCCTGACGGTCAACCTGATCCCGGAGTCACCGTCGTGGCTGGCGTCCAAAGGCCGCGTGGCGGACGCGGGCAAGTCGCTGATGTGGCTGAGGCGCAAACCATCGCTGGCCGACAAGGAGCTGGCCGAGATCCTGAACACGCTGAGCGCGAACGGGGACGACGGCGGCGGCACCGGGAACGACCGGGCCGCCGCGGCCGGGCCACGAGTCAAAGACTTTCTGTCGCCGGCCGTGTGGAAACCGTTCCTGATCCTGGTGTGCTTCTTCGTGCTGCAGGAGGCCAGCGGCGTGTACGTCATACTGTACTACGCGGTGAACTTCTTCCAAGTGGCCGGCTCCACGCTGGACAGCAACCTGGCCTCGATCGTGGTCGCGCTGCTCCGGCTCATCATGAGCATCACCGGTTCCATATGCATACAGCACCTGAACCGCCGCACGATGGCCGTCACGTCCGCGGTGCTGATGGCCGCGTCGATGGCCGCGTGCGGCACGTACCAGCTGATGTACAGCGCGCTGGACGTGGACGACCGGCCGTACAGCTGGGTGCCGCTGGTGTGCATACTGTTCAACGTCAGCGTCAGCATGCTGGGCATGGTGCCGCTGCCGTGGCTGATGATCGGCGAGCTGTTCCCGCTCAACGTGCGCGGCATCATGGGCGGCCTGGTGCCGTCGCTCGGCTACTTTTTCATATTCGTCACGGTCAAGGTGTCGCCCGGCCTGATGATGGCTCTGGAAACCGATCAGATCATGTGGCTGTTCGCGGGCGCGGCCGGCGTGGCCGCGTGCTTTTGCTTCGCCTTTCTGCCGGAAACGCGAGGCAAGAGTCTGCTCCAGGTCGAGGAGCTGTTCAACAGCGCGCCGACCAAAAGTACTGATTACCCGGAGAAGTGTTTCAGGCCCAAAGAGTCCGCGGTGTACTCGATCAGTTAGAATCGGTGCGGACAGCCACGCCGCGTACCAGGACCACGAGAAAGAATACGTTACATTAATTTATTTTTACCTGTATATGCAATACCTACGCTACATATTTATATTCTATCACTTTGGCTGTGGACGAAACTAACTAACGTAACATTATTACTATTATTTATTATTATCATTATTTTAATTATTTATTATTAGAGTTCATATTATTATTTTTTTTTTTCCAATGTTGAATCTGTGCGGTTCTTTTCGACGTATTCGTTAACCGAGAACGTGTCCGTCACGCGACGGAGGTTGTGAACGGCAGAAAACCAAACGTGTCCGTTCGTACGTTCGCACCGTGTCCGACGTGTCGAAACGGAATGATTAGGAATTCCGTTCACAGATTCACCGCACGAACCCGACATCATATTTGAAATACATTTTATTTCATTTTTTTCCGAATATTTATCAACACCAGGGTAGTACCCGAAAACGCCTACATCCACTCCTATATTCCCTTGCATGGCGTTTTCCGTCCCAACCGAATTCCAATTTCGGTGTCGTGCCTAACCGTATTACTACTCTGTGTGCACCTACTCTTAGTAATCGTACGGCAGTGATATGTGATTGAAAACTATTAGGTAGCTGTTAGTGTTATAGTGTAGTTTTGTTATTTTATAGTGTATAACTTTAAGTGATTACCAATATTTATTTATTATACAATAGTATTGTCTAAATTGTAAATAAAACAAACTTGTGATATTATTTTATTGTTAGGCGAATTTTGTAAAATCAAACTTTGTTACATATTATGTCGAATTTTTTAATATGAAATCATTTATTATCTGTATTAGAAAATGATAAAAAATAAAAAAAAAATTTACAGTTATAAAATACTGAATACCTAGAATAACTTTTTTTTGTTCTCTCGTATACTCATAGATGAATTATACAGTGAAACGTATCAGTTATACTTGTTTAAAAATGCAGTTGTACTGCACACAAAGAATTACAACGATAGTCTATAATATAAAGTCTGTTTGTGCATAGCGTGCTATTCTAAAAACGTAAATTTCATTATTATAAAATTAACGAATAATAACTTTTAGAAATTTCAGGTAAACAAAAATTCAAGTAAGTAGGAAAAATCTCGCAATGAACATAAAATGTTTATTAAAGAACAAGTTCAATTTCAGGGATAACAATGTGGCTTACTGACATTAATTTTTTACTGGATATTAATTAATTATGTATATTATTACAAATATTTGCATAGAAACTAAAAGTTCTGTACTTAATATATTTTAACATGATCACGTTCAGTATATTTTCTAACGAATGGTTTGGGGGAAATTATTACAAGCTTATCGGAACAATATTATTATGATAAAGTGTTTTGACCCACGAACCTCTTTTTTTAATACAGTTATAAATATATCACATGTTTTGGTGTAAGAATTTTTAAAATAAATCACAATCAACACAATACGCGCTTAGATTTTTGTTTTATTTTTATTGTTCGAATGCAATTAATTATAATACCTCCCGACAAGTAGCTAATATATTATTACCAATATTCGTCATTGATGTGCATACAATTTTATCTTTAATTTATACACTCGGTAATTAAACATACTCGTTCATGAATATTTAAAATTAGTAGGTTAATTCGTTATTCACTAATTTAAAGATGTCGATATGATTGTGTTTCTTTGTTATTATAGTAATCGAATATTAGTCACATACATATAGTAATCACATTCTGGCGAGTATAGTATCTATTTAGCTACTGTCAAAAGGCAATGCCTTGTATGGCAGTAACCATTATTTTTTTTATTTCTTTTTCACTGCTTTCTTCGGAGGATAGAAGAATTTGAGAATAGGTAGTAAAGTTTATGTCATCTTGTACACACTGCTTATAAGAACTTTTTGATAATTTTTCCATTATTTTCCATTCAAATATAATATTAAAGAATCAATTATATTAAATTGTGACGAGACCTATCATTTTTATTTTTATTTTCACTTATGAATTCATAAGGGTCCTTTTATCATAAATTTCTACCAGTACTCTTTCTTTTCATCCAGCTGCTTTTTGGCCTTCTTATCCATACAAACATTACCATCGTTTTTAACTTGTGATTTTCGTACTTTCCTTATACACATGTTCATACAAAATAATGGATTTGATTGATTATGTTATTGTGTTTTGCTAACACTTTTATTAGTTATCTATGCTGTAACTTATGTTCTGTTTTTCTTGTTACTTCGACGTACAGAAATTGTTATTCCTATTTATATACTTACACATTTAATTATACACGCATCCATTACAAATTATGATAGTCATCAGAAAAGTTGTGCATCGGTAGTAAGCTACCATTATAATAATTGAATTGAATAACTATGCTATTATGATTATTGGTATTAAAATTGTACTCGTAATAATACATAATATGAAAAAAAACTACCTATCATATCGTAATAAGAATAATTATCGTTTTAATATTTTGTGACAGAAATAAATTATGCAGCAACTCAGTATTTTAATACAAAAATTAAATATTATTAATTGTGGTTCGATTATAAATGAATTTATGCATAAACGTTTACTGACATTTTGTGGAAAATCTATTAATATTCACCACACATGAGTTTATTGAAATATTTTTATATAACAAATAATGGATGTAAAAAAAAAAAAAAACAATATTTTTATTTAAAATTTTAAAATAAATTAAATATAATAACAATGATTAAAATAATACATTATTAATTACTAAATTGTTTGATAGTTAATACTTCTTAAATATTAACTAGGTATTATTAAATGTTTAAACAATTTATTAAAAGTTAGTAAAGGTTTCCAATAATATCCATAGAAATAAAATGCAAAATATAAAAACAAAATGTTCTCCCATGAAATATTGTAGTGAAATCCTTTCGAATATTTACTATTTATTATTTACACACGTATGTAAAATATATTATATTTATAGTTTATATTGAATCAATTATCGTAAATTATATATATGTTATAATGTATTACATGTTATACATATGTTAAATCTTTGATATTATAATTTTATTTTTGGTTATTTCGACATCAAAGAATCAATATTCCTTCGACCGTTAGAGTAAAGTCGTCTGAGAGCCAGGAAAGATAAAACATGTTGGCGAAAACACACTATACACAATACGACTTGCCAAAACTATTTTCAGTGTTTAGTGTTGACCCTTTTCAAATGGATCAAAGTTATTTAAAAGGTGAACAACAACGGTATAAATAATAAATTACTTCCATTTAATCAAACAAAAACATAAATAATATCCATATAATATTAATAATTAAATTGTTACCAAATCAAACATTATTGATACATTCTGAAATAGTTTGTAATTAATTTCATTGTTTCCTAATACAAAGCACATTTAAAAAAAAAACCACTTTGTTTTCAATTTTTTTTTAGCTTAATTGTGCGTGAAATAAAATTAATCTTATTACTTTATTTAATTTACTTACTTTACTATTGGGTTATTTTTACCTAAAAAAACTATTTTGATGATGTTTTAGAATTTTGAGTTAAGTTTTACCTGTCACTCAAGCATCTAAACATTTTGAATTACATTAAACAAAACCGAAAATAATCAGTTTGTTCATGAAAAGTATCTAATCATATGAGTATAATACTTTGATAGGCTGTAGCATTGAAATTTTGAACCAATACTTTATTAATATATAAACCAATATTATGAATTAAAGTATTGAAAAAACCAATTTTTTTCTTAATACATACAGTTTAATAGTACCTTTATTTCTTAAATATTATTATAATTATTCAAAAACGATATAGTGTAATAGAATTTGGTTTTAGAAATATTACACAATAAAAATATTTGTAAACTTATATTTACAGTACACTTTTTACTAAAAATTTACAATTATATTTTTAAACATTTTTTTATATGTGTACTTTCAAGGTGGTGTAATAATTTTAACTATTTTAGAAAAAAAATCGATGATTGTAATTACGATCTATGTAAAAAAAAATATGCAAATATTCATAATATTTAGTTATACAATAACATAATATATACTGATCATAATATTATTATTAAATAATGGCTATTTTCCAATACACAACGAACAAATAATTGCGATGTTGTGTGTTCGTTGTTTATTTTGTATTTATTCAATACCTAACTTGAATAGTTTCCATAGTTACTTACCTAATATGCATATAGTGCACCTGTACTACAGACGAATGTTTTTACTTCGTATTTACATTGTTACTTGAAGTACAGTGGAGTATAGTTAGAAAGCGGATATATTTTTTTAATATTTTTAAGACTATGGTTTTGAAATTAAAACAAACAAAATGAAAGATTATCCGGATAAATCGATTTCAAAAAATGATTATGGTGCACATTTGACGTCATATGAAAATAATAATAGCGAAAGAAAAACTAGTGCACTTAAACGTGAAAAAATGAGGTAAGGATAGCAATTTTATTAGGTGATTGTAGATTGCACTCACAGTTTTTTAATTTATTTTTTTGATAACTTTATTCGCGCTCTTACCATGTTATGAGATTCCAACTGGTACACATTCATTATTAATCTAATTATTACTAATCTTAAATATTTATTAAATATACATAATAAATATGTAATTTTAATAAAGGTTTATACACATCTCATTCATATATTTATAATTTGATAAATATAAATATATAAGTTATTGAGAAGTAAATTAGCATTTACAATTAGATTAGTATAAACTAGCGTGTCTTATATATTTCAAAATACTACTTCGTATTTAAAATAATTCCTACGCATAGAAGAAAATCGTGGAACAATATTAATAATATACATAAGAGAGGCTCAATAAAATAAATTGATATAGTATTATTATATAGTAACGTACATAGAAAAGTTAAAAATAATTAACTAATTAACTTATTATAATAATATGTGTTTAGCATAATTAAAAATATTCTCTTCGTCAGACAAAATTCACGTTGCCATTTTAATTATTTGATATCCATTAATTAACTGATGAATAAATGCATGATGCAGATTGGATACAGATGAAGTAGAACAGAAAGAACTTGACAATATGGAATTGCCAATACCTGTGATAAAACAAATCAAAATCAGTGAACAGGATCTCGCTAATTATACAATTGAAGGTTCTCAGTTAGTGGCCAACGTATTTCTAGCAAATGAAAATCGTGAAAATAATCGCAGGCTTACTGACAAAAACGAAAGAGATGTAAGATTAAAAGCTATTGAGCTTGAATCCGAAATTGCTACGGCTAAATTTATGGAGATCAGTGAACAGTGGGAGATAATATTAAAAAAAAATGATGCACTAGAAATCCATAAACATTCTGAACTTCAAAAAAGTTTGTTGAAAAATGTTAATTTTAATAAAACAAAATATTTCTATTTTATTTTAATTTTTTTTTTTAATTTTAGAGCGAGGACTCGAGCTTATCGAACAAAAAAATCAAATGATTGAAATGCTGAAACGTGATTTAGCTAAATCAGATATCAGGTTTTTGGACGAACAAGCCGCTCAAAGTGAAGATGTACGCATTTTACAAGAAAGAATTGAAAATCAAATAAAATTTATAAGAAAGCAATACAAAAAACATATTCAATGTATAAAGGTTAGTATACACTAGAGTATATAAGGAGTAATTAAAATAAATAAAAATAGTGTGAGTTATAAGTTTAACTATTAAATATCTGAGTATAAAAAGTAATATATTTATTATTGAAAAGTATTTCAATGTATTTAATTTATTCATAATTTATGAATTTTTATTACAATTTTAATTTTGTTTTGTATTTTACATTTTCAAAAAAAAAATCATATTACAACAAATATAGGTAACCAACATTTTTTTTTGATTATATTATAATAATATATTTAATATTAAAACGTCCATTTGTTAAAATTTCAATTTAGTTTTATAAATATATTAATTTACTAAACATATCCAATATGAATACATTTACATTTATTTCCGTAATAAATATATTAAATTTCTCTTTAAAATAATAAGTAATTTTCGTTTTATAATACACACCGTTTTAACAATACTTGGCACGTGATTTTAAACTAAATTTAAATTGTTCAATAGTCAACTATGGACCAACAGAGAGAATGTAGAATTAGTAATGCTAATGAAAGTTGGAATACCAACTACAATGAAACAATATTAATCGAATGTAATTCATTCAACGAACGACTAGCAATGATTGAAAAGAAAGAAAATAATATTATGAAACAATATGAAATGAACGAAGAAATTATCAGAAATTTGAAATCAAATATTAACACAGAGTTGCACGTAAGTCAAACAAATAGGAAAATGTATCTCGTTTAATTTAATTTTTAAAATTATCAAACTATTATTAAAATCCATCATTTTTAATAGGATATGCAAAGAGAATTTGATTTGATTAAACTAAAGTGTATAGAAAACGTGGAAAAACTTAATTACAATTATCAGGTGTTGAAAAGACGAGAAGAGGAAAACGCTTCTGCAAAAGCCGCCCAAAGAAGAAAGATTAACAAGTATTTAACCATATAATATCTGTATATACAAACAGGTATTTTTTATTTAACCTTATCTGTATTACTTTGATTAGATTACAAGATATATTATCGAATAAAAGGAAGATATTACGGGAAACTAAAACGGAATTCATAGCCAAAGTTCCATTACTGCAGGACGAAATTGAAAAACTAAAACAAGATATCGAACGACACGAGAAAAAAACTGAAAGGTTTGCTGAAATTCAAGAAAAGACGTTCAAAGAATTATGGAATTTTTCTCAAAAACAAATCACTATTCAATTAGAAAGGGTAATTAGTTAATTGGTTATGAATTGGTTTTAGGTTTCCTTGAATTAATATAAAATTTATTCTTTTTAAGATTTTTAAAATTGACCAAATAATACACGAAACGCAATTGGGCATTGACTGGCATCCGCCAGATAAACTCAAGTACCTCGACGTAAGCGAACTGCCCTCGTTCAGGAAAAAGCCTAGCACGCCGAATGCAGAAAGTACGTTTTTGAATACACTACGCTAAACAACGTAATATGAATTTTCCTCGTACTTCTTTGAAATAGAAAGAATGTGAAAATAAATCTAACCCTATTCATCCACGCCCAAAATAATAACTGTAATGTGTCATTTAAACGAATTTTCGTAGATCTGCGAGTGGAGAACGATCGAGACGCATTGGACTCATACGCGGTGGCTAGAGAACGGAAAATGTTGCAATTGATATTCGACGCGACCATGAGAAACGCGTCTTTTATAATAGACAACGAACTGATTGATATTGTAAAATCGCACCCAAAAAAGAATCTTATACTTTTGTACAACGTAATGGCAGCGTACGGCTTGAACACCATCGATTCGTGGAGATGTTTGCTGTCGTACGCCCAGTCAATGGTGACGTGTGCGATTTGCGGTACACCGGTGCTGTGGCGTAAAAGCGATTCAAATCTGTCGGAAAAAGTTGATAGGTTCGGCTGATCGAAATTAATCCGGCGTGGATATCGTACCGGAGTTATTTCCTGCTTTCGGTGTGGTAATTTGTTCGTATATTTATTTTTATTTTTTTCATTTTATTCTCTATAGTGAATGGAAACTCGAATCTGAAAATCAATTGGTCGATAACTTACTGGTTTTCACGGAAGCTCATAAAATATCCATCGAAAAAACGTTGTGTATGACCACTAATAATATGTTAGACAGGTACGTACTGCGATAATGATTAGGTCAAAATGCATACATTATTTAAGTTGTTTACGTTTATTATTTCAGAACACGGTCAAACAACTACAGACCAATTTTCAAACTAAAACCAACATCGCTTGATATCCATACTGCTGCGAACACTAATGACTGTTTATCGTTAGAACGTGTTAATACAGACTCCGATAATTCGACTATTACGTGTACGGAAATTGATGAGATATACATAATATATTCGTATTCGAAATACATAACAGAGGTCTTAAGAGTGATTCTGATCGGTGTAGCAAAGTTTAAAATATATAAATTTCACTTGTTTAAATGTTGATCAATAGATATGTGATATTTTATGTACACTACCTGTGATATAAATAAAAATAACATTATAATGTAATTTAATTTTTAATTAAATATTTGCTCATATGATAAACATTAACATTTTAATATCAATATCTATAGTAGATTAGCTTTTAAGTGGCTGTATAACAGCGCACAAAAAATCAATACACTAATAACTGTTAAATATGAATGTATTTGTACATTAAAAAAGTTTATCACAATTGTATAAAAGTAAAAAAGTTTAGTACCAAAATTAGTGCGTACATATTTCTATTCGCTTAAAAATCAAAATAGTGAATTATTTTTTAATTATTACTCTTTTCTATTTTTAAATCTCAATAAACATATTTCATAACCAACATTATTTATACCATGAGTCGATAAAATATAATATTTTAATAACAATTATTTTATTTTTTTTTAGTTTCATTGTCATTGACGGACTTTGAACAATTATGCAGTGAAAATGACTCGAATCCAGCAATTAAATCCCAACATTCGTGTAAGTAAATGCTTCATGTCTTTGGTATAGACTCTGTAACTTTTAAGTAGTTTCTCAGGTAGAACTGGAACATTTTCAAATGGAATCTGAAGAACAAAATTATTATTTAGAATCAACTTCATTAAAAGGTTATCAAAATATCAACGAAGAAAGTAATTTCAAAATATGTATCATTATTAATTATAAGTAGAAAAATATCTTTGAAAAATCTTCGTTATTTTTGAATCAACTAAACAACAGCATTATAAAAAATGGTCAACTATGAATAAATAATATAATAATATTTACTATATGTATTACATTTATTATATACGAGCTGATCCCATGCACTTCGTTGCTCGTTAAATATACCAACTCCATATGACTCAAACTGTGTTCAATTCGTTATTTAATATTCCCTCTATCTTAAGTTTTCTATAGCCCGGAATACAAATTCTGATTCGCAGCAGTATATTATCAGGTAGGCAAACTACCTGCGGTAGATCGCGGACCTAGTGCTGTTTGTATGTAAGTGTATGATTTAACTGTAATAAAGTATCAAAGTTATAATTGATTGAGAATTAGTAGAAATAAAACTGAGTATATTGAGTATGATTTTGGACAAAGAGACCAAGAAGTTGAAGGAATGAGGAGACAACTGACAATAGATGGTGATGTGATAGGTGAAGTTGAGAGCTTTAAATATTTAGGATCTTTTGTTCAAAAGGACGGGGGCTTTGACATTGATGTAAAACATAGGATTAAGTGTGAGTGGATGAAATGGAGAGAAGCATCGGGCGTGTTATGCGATAAGAGAATTCCAATTAGGCTAAAAGGTAAATTTTATAAGTCTAGTGAGACCAACTATGCTGTATGGTTCAGAGTGTTGGACGGTTAACAGGAGAATAGAACAAAGTATGAGTGTCGCGGAAATGAGAATGCTTAGATGGTTGAGTGGAGTGACAAGAAAAGATAGAATAAGGAATGAATACGTGAGAGGTAGTGTTGGTGTAGCGCCAATTGTGGACAAGATGAGAGAAAATAGGCTGAGATGGTTTGGGCATGTGATGAGGCGAGAGGAAACGAATGCAGTAAGAGTGGTTATGAAGATGGACGTTGAAGGGAGAAGAGGAAGAGGAAGACCAAAAAAGAGATGGTTGGAGACTTTGGAGAATGACATGAGGGCTGTCGGTGTGTGCAGAGGAGATGTGATTGACCGAGTAAAGTGGAGGTGTAGGACAAGGGTGGCCGACCCCAAATAGTTGGGAGGAAGGCGAAGTAGAAGAAGAAGAAGAAGAAAGTATCAAAGTTATACCAAGTTTGACATAATACGGTGGATTAATATAATCAATTAATACGTAATAACCTAACCTAACCTAACCTTAACGTACTAAAATCCGATGAATAAAAAATACCAAATTTAACCTTTTTTAAATTAGCCTATTTTCTTCCCACAGATCTGCACACAAACATTAATTTATATATAATATAGCTAATCCTGTGCACTTAGTGGCCCGAAAAAAACATAAAAAAAATTATGATTGTTCAACTCCTTTTTGGTGTAACTCACTGCAGTAAGTGCAACTCAGCCATGGGAGCCAAGTAATCATGAGAGCCAATTAACAAATAACAAAACACCAAATAATTATTATATTAATTTTATATATTACCAATGACAACCACTAATAAATAAATATTATTGTCAAATCTTAAAACCACCATAGTAACCATTTATAAACAAAAATTTCTATCGTAAATCTCAAAATTCCTGTTTGGGCACCTCCCGAGGGTGGTCAATCCCCTTTTTAAATTAGCCTTAAATCTACTCTCAGACCTACCAAATATACACAGAAAATTTCATGAAAATCGATCAAGTTGTTTCGGAGGAGTTCGATAATCAACACATTTTGCGATTCATTTTTATATTATAGATTGTATTATGTATAGTAAATTAATAAATAAATAAATACGAGTAGGTATATGAATAATTCATACACTCGTATTTATTTATAATTTATAAATTATTTCAGTAGGTACCATTGATAAAAATCATTCGAAAATCAACACTAATGAACAATTTTACTGTCTACGTATAATTTATTTTTTTACTTTTAGAAGATTTCAATGAACAAAGACTCCTATGCGATAACATTGACCATCCATTAGTAATTAAAGACACAGATTATCTTCACATCATCAAAAAATCCATTGACATAGTAAAATTAAAAACATTAGACCAACAAAGTAAAAACGATTCTGACTTTTACTTAACAAATACACTAAATATAGAAGACATAAGTGATTATTGGAAGCAGTTTCTTTATGCATTTCCTGATAGCCGCTTGAAAATGTGGGTTATATTTGAAAAAGCTATTAAAAAATATTACCAAGCTCTACATCGTAAGCATCACATTAAAATTATTCTATCATACGAGTAGAATTTTTCCAAGTATAACAAGTTTTGAATTTCATTTATTTATTTATTTGCAGTGAGATTCAAAAAGACAAGAGAAGTTGAAAAATTAGAAAATGAAAATATGGAATTGAAAACAATTTTAAAGCATTTTATGGAGGCAGAACAGGTATATCTTATTGAATTGATAATATTATATGACAAATCATCCATTTCGTAATTTCTAAAGAATAACAATGGATACAATTTAATATATTTCAGAATGATGTAAGATTACAAAATATTTGTACACCCAAAATTCAAAAAAAGCAGAAGGACTCCTTGAAAAACCCAAAAACAACAATGATCACAAATAATTCTACTAACATGTTGTGTGGTACATCAGTCCATATTTTTACAGTGAATAGACCTGTTAAAAATAATAAGCAAACGCTTAAAAATTCCAATGAAATTACATAGTTTTAATAAATGAAAAGGAATAAAGAAATTATTTAAATTTAATAATTTTAATTTATAATCTACGATTGACTTATTTTTCGTTAAATATAATAAGTACATTTAAATTTAAGAAAATTAAATAACTGTCAAAACAATTTTGTCATTTACTAGTCGGAAAATGCATAAGACTAAGATTCATAAATTTTAAATTATAATTATAATTACAACAGCTCATTTATTATATAATTGTATAATACGTATTGTTCGTCTCAACTTTTCAATACTCTCAACTAAAATTATTTTTACTAACAAAACGCAAAGGAATATATCATATATGATATTATGATTTATGGTATATGTTATAATAATAAATTATGAAGAACTAACTATACTATAGGCGTTGTTTTAGATTGAAGAGTTGAATTTAAAAATGATTAAAATTTATTTGATTATTTGGATTGCATTTTACTTGTACTTATAAAATAATATAAACTGCTATTGCAATTGCATTTAAAACAAACAAAACATAATATGTTAATTCATTTAAATTAAAGTTATTATTTCTAAAGAAAGTAGTATATAATTTTAAATTCAGTTCCAGTTTTGATTTTTATTTATACATTTTTTTATTAAATTTATTAAATACTATTCGTATTTAATAAAAAAAAAAAAATTTAATAAAGGCTTACTGAAATAAGGATTCTGTTTTTTAAAGTAAAAATATCACAAACAGTTAAAAAGTCAAATTAGTAAAAATATTAGTTCAATTTAATTAATTAAATTAATTAACAGTCAAACAGTTAAAATTTATCGAAACGATACATCATTGATAATATATATAATTTTCAACTGTAAATTATATAAAAACAATAAAATGTAAACAATTTTACTCTCATAGAATAAATATAAAATTAATAATAATATAAAAATCGCAATTCAATGACACAGTCGACAAGGCTTAAACAATTAAAGTGTAACCCCTTAAAAATAAAATGTAATAAGAAGTACAAAATTGAGGATGATGTATAGTAAATAATAGTTTTTAAATTACTTAAAAAAATTATTGAGGAATTATAATTTCAAAATTATAATTAAAATTATAATTGTATGTGTCACATCCACTTAGTGAAATTATTCATTTTATTAAATGGACATCCATTTCATGAAATGTTTCTATTTATTGAAATCGATGTTTTTCTACACTTTATAAATAATTAATCGACTTTTTCAGGAAGTAAATAAAAGTAATTTCATCCATATTGTGATATTATATTATATTTGATTTTTTTAAATTAACCAGCTACAATTCATTTGTGCACAAAGACATTTGTCCATAACTTTAATTATTAATTAAATAATTATTTGTTGACATATCAAACTAAACAGTTAGAGTAAGTTCGCACATTTATCGAAAATAAAAATTGTGAAATTCAGAAATACCCAGATAGCATTTTCATAACATTAAATCTAGATTACATTTCAAATATTATCATTTTTACCTTTATATAATGTTTTATAGAGTTTAAAATTATTATATTATTTTTTAAACATTTTCTTAATATTGCGATTTAGTTTTTTTTGTGATATTCAATTTTTAACTATGTCATAATGTTAAAATAATATTTACTAATATCAAAGTAAAGTAACATTATTCGGAGAATATTTTTTATATTTTTCCATATAGTTAAATTTATATTATTTCAATTGAAATTTTCTGAAAACATTTAAATAATGTTAAATTAAAATTGTAAATGAATATAGAGAATATTGAATATAATAATACACACATATTATACTATATAATATTAAAATATTAACCCGACTTCGTCAGCTTCCCTCTCCATGAGTCTTGATTGTGGCAATTTAACAAACACCGCGATCGCGAATTCAACAACCAAGAACAAAATCCACGCGGCAAACCCGGTCAGCAGCATCCCGGCGACCGTAATGAACACTATCTGGGCGATGTCCATCAACAACTCCAGGCTCAGTTTACGGTTGTTGTGACGCAGCACGATGTGGGAAATTTCGTAACCGACGGTGATGGCTAGCTGATCATCGTTGACCATGTCCATCAAGCTGTTAATGCAGATCAACCCGAAGGGCAGTGCGTACGCATTTGGTTCGTTATTTTTCTCCGTGTAGACTGACCACTGATTTTCCCGGATCGCGGTAAACCGTGCGTTTGCCTCCAACAGCTGATTGGTGATGCGTTGCGCGCGACTGTGCTTCTCCTCGTCGCGGTACCTCAGAACCACCTCGGTCATGGGCAGCAGATTTTCCCATTGCATCCTGTAAATATCGGCTATCCTGCAGTCGTTATACAGGCACAGGATCGGCTAGTCCGTGATCGGGTCCCACTCGACATGGTTCCACAGCACTTTGGTGCATAAACATGCCGTGAGCGCCACGCCAACACCTATGACCTTGTAGTTGTTCTCCACTTTCTGTCGATACCAGTGCTTCTGCTCGTCGTTTCAGCCAGACCACCATTTTCTTACCACCACCCCCCCCCCCCCTCTTGTATAATACTTTTCAATTTTGTACCTCTTAATGAAAACCAAATATAATACAACAATTAAATTACTTACTTTTTCTTAGATTAACTTAACTTAACGAGTTAAAAAAAATCTTTAACTTAGCCAGCCTTAGTTATAAGTAACATATGTTTAGAAGAAATAATATTTTGGACTACTACCTTAAATTGTATTTATAACCGTCGTCGTATTGAGTGGAACCGTTTTCAGCCAAACCTTTCCTTTTTCGGCCTGTTCACTTTTCGATCATTCTAGAATGTCCGTTTTCGGCTAGTACACTATTTTGGTCACCAATTAAAAATATTCTTCACGGTTCTTTCATTTTGTGATTATTTAACGGACACTTATATTAGTGAGAAAGCATATTTCCTTCTACTATTTGGGCATCGGGCTCTTCTGATTTAACTAGAACAACAAATACATGCGAGTCATTCAAATTTTAACCAATGTTTTTACAAAGACTCCTCTTCAATTATATATTGGTTGAATATAATAAATGAAATTCAAACGTTATCATATGTAAAAAAATTTAAATTCCATATTGCATATGAGTCTGCAATGAAGTACCACATTTTATGTCTTTGCCGTCCTTGTCATCATATGTAACACATAACTATATATAGATTATATTTATAGGGTAATTGATAAAAATAAAGACACGATTGCTATTAGTAATATTAATACAATATTTATACAATTTTTTTTATTTTATAACTATATATATAATATAATATTATAATCTTATATATTATATTATAAATATTATAAAAATATATAAATATTAGAATGTTGCTAGGAGACGGTTGCTAAGGGGTGTTGCTAAGGAATGATATGTAACGCTTTTCGATTACTTACAAATAGAGGTGCTGGGACGCGTTGGGTACCCTTATTCGCCATAGGGCGAACACTGTGTACGTCATCATTTGCTCGATCAATCACAATTACTGAGAATGCAATGATAACTGACTAGTTACAAACCAAACCCTTGATTTACAATGATAATGATAAATCATAAGATAGCCGCCACTGTAATCAATTATTTTCTCTTTTTTATTATTTAAACTAGCTGATCCCGTGCACTTCGTTTCTCGTTAAATATACCAACTCTATATGACTCTAACTTTGTTCAACTCGTTATTTAATATTCGGTGGATGATGTTCTAGATTTATCTTAAGTTTTCTCTCCGGAATAAAAATTCTAATTCACAGCAGTATATTATCAGGTAGGCAATCTACCTGAGGTAGATCGCGGACCTAGTGCTGTTTGTACGTACTTTAGTGTATGATTTAAATCTAATAAAGTATCAAAGTTATACCAAGTTTGACATAATACGGTGGATTAATATAATCAATTAATACATAATCCTAACCTAACCTTGACGTACCAAAATCCGTAGTATAGAATTGTATTGTTGACCATTTGCATTAGTATTACGAACTATTTCTGTTGCTCCAAACGATGTCATTTGAAAACATGAATTGAATGTTCTAATTGACTTCAGGAACACGTTAGAATCTGGATCTGTACCGATAAGTAAACCGTTCAATGGTTCAGGTGGTGTTTCAATTTCAGGTAGTTGCATCTTTCCTGACGCACAACACATCCAGACTGGCTCATTTTTGAATTTGAGAGCATAGCAGTGCGGGCATTCCTTGTCCATAGCACAAATTACTACTTTTGAATGAGCATAATATTCAATATCGGGCTCATACTGGAATGCTAGATGCAGGAATGAATCAGATATAAATGTTCGATGTACCTGTTGGCGTAGTTGGTCATTTGCTCTGCGTGAGTCAACTACGAATTATTCGCACTATCGGATTGGCATTGTTCGTCTGTTATTTGCGCTCTTCTATTTCTCATGTTTGTAGCTACATTTGTTCTACGACAAAAATTGGCATTCTAGCGTCTTCTTGGCATTTTTAATGACACAAACAAATAGAAAACATTCAAAGTACTTATTTATGTTTTTTTTTTGGTTACCTTGCAACGTCGGGTAATTCATTATATTAACCACTAATAAATAAATATTATTCTCAAATCTTATAACCCCCATAGCAACCATTTATAAACAAACATTTCTACCGTAAATCTCAAAATTCCTGTTTGACCACCTCCCGGGGGTGGAGTTAGGTCCATATATAAACCCTATAAACCCGCTCCACGACATTCTCTATCATTTAAAAAAAAAATCAAGATAATCGGCCCAGCCGTTCTCAACTGATGCAATTTCGAATTTTTTGTCTCCATTTTTATATATATAGATATAAATATTAGAATTTTGCTAGGAGACGGTTACGAAGGGGTGTTGCTAAGGAATGATATGTAACGCTTTTTCGGTAACGCTTTTCGATTCTATGTGCCAAAGAAAAGATATGAAATGTCAATACGAAGCGCTGATATTCCAAAATTTCCAAAAGATAGAAAAGTTCGGAGTCGTCAGGATGAAAACCATACAGACACAACGAAATATGATAGAGCAGAGTTATTGAATCTATAAATTGTAAATTGTGAATTATGAAAATTGTGACTTTATATTTTTTATATATTATTTGACTACAAATTTTTAATTGGTGACCAAAATAGTGTACAGGTCGAAAACGGACATTCCAGAATGCCCGAAAAGGGAATGGTTCATTTTGACCAAAAAGTGTCCCGCCCGTCGTATTGTAACATCGAATAAAATATAAATCCATATTAATATTTCTTATTCAAATAAAATATTTTAATAACTTCATTGAATATAGCAAGGTTAGACGCAACGTTAAATGCAAATATTAAACATTTTCATTCAAGTTTTTTTTTTTTTTTTTAAAATCTTATAATTGTTGGTAAATTAATCTAAAATAGTGAATTTGATAGGTATCCACACTGTTGGTAAAGGAAATATTTACAAATGTAAATCATATAAAAATCAAATAATCATACGTAGATAAGTATAAAATAATAACTATTAATATTATCTATTCCTTTTTAAGATAATTGGTTGTTTAATTCTGTAACTATCGTTTTAGTTTCATGTTGATGCTAATCAGCAAGATTGTATTTACTGTGTTAATAATCCTCATTGTACACTTTTCTAAAGTTTTGTTAACACAAAAATTTGAACGACATAATCATTGGGGCATCTCATTGGCTTTTGTCTAAGAACCTATTGTATTTTAGATATATTCGTATTTATCGCTTTAGCTTATAGAATACTCTGTAGCTTACATCAGTCAACGAATAACAAGTGTTTCAGTTTAAACCACTCCTCATATCATGCTAAATGGTAAATGTAATCGAATTACATGACTTATTCATCTACAAACTTATATTTAACAAACTAATATACTAAATCGTTACAAAGAACATTAACAGCGATCTCAAAATATGAATTTAATTATACATTTAATTTACATTGCATATAATTTACAGGTTTACCGAAATTGTATACCAGTAGTATTTTTTATTTTAAATTATGTACAAGAATAAATTGTAATCACTATTAACACATGAAAATTACAAAACTATTACAGCGCATCATAAAAAAAAAAAAATTAAGCCATTTTGTATAAGTTTTCAATTATAATTAATCAATCAAACTGTCCTATTCATTTCTAACAGTTAAGATGTACAATAAATATAACATTACTTCATAACATTATACTTTGAAGAAAAGTATTACCAGTACGTAGTGAACGAATATTGATCGAGTTCACTCACGTTCTATCCACCATGAATAACTGAGTCATCGTTTAATGAGTATGTTTATATCTGCTGAACTTTGATGATAAGTCAACGGTCAACAATACACATCCAATCACAAAACGATTAGACGTCACTCAGTTACTCGTTATAGTATTACTCGTTATTATGGGCGATATCGATGTAATCTTATTCCGTTAGAATTGCACAAAATTACCTACATGTATGTAGTAACGATGTAATAACAATAACAATAATGATGTATCAGTTAAAAGTTTATACATTTACTTTTTGCCGTGGATTGAATTGCTGATTCGTGTCACATCAGATTTTATTCTTCGAATGAAATTGTAATAGTATGATTGAATAAGTAGTAAAAGCAGCGACTGCCTTTAAAAACAGTGAAAATAATATATCACCCATTTGAAATTGTATTTCTATCAATTTTTATGATTCACGGGCAAGCAGTATTATTTATTTTGAAAAATTTGCGGTGATAACTGCTTACCGAAGTAAAGAGGTTATTATTTAGAGCAAATGTTTCACAAATCATAAACTGAATTGAAGATATAGATAGTTGGTTATGAAATATTTGTAACTGCAAATCAAGTATACATGAGACAATGAAAAATATTAATATTAAAAAATCTTACCTCCTCTTTTGTCTTAAAATCTAAAAATCGATTAGTCATTTCCGCTACTATTTTTTTGGTTTCTAAGGCCTACAACAAAAAAAAAAAAACCAGCAGCAAAGTGATCAAAATATAAACAAAATAACCGGAGAAATAATTTTATTAATCTTGCATACTAATATATTTATTAATTCAGTAAACTACTGGAATTTTTTTTTAAATTTACATGAAAACTAAAATAGATTAAAAATAGATTATTGAATCATATACATATAATATTATTATAATAGTATAATATCTTTTGTCGACAACCTAAAATAATAACAAATTTCATAAATTTAAAAATATTGAAAAAATATTGACCACCGTTATCATTTAGTCTTGTACCGAATTAAAAAATAAGACTATCTTTACGTTCAATGCAACGCATTTTTTAATAATTGTAAACGAACTGTGATTAATTTTGATCGAAAGTGTGTCGTTCTAAAAACTATATTTATATTTCTAAAAAACAATTAATTATATAATTAAAAATGATTCACCTGTTTCATAGTAGCGTGTGCAGTAACAACGATTATTAGGAACCTAAAAAAGTGTTGTATCATCCAAATTATGAACATCGCATTTGATCTAAATGTTGTTTGATCTTCAAGACCACTTGTATATGCATGAAACACTTCAGAGTATACGTCAAATAACGTTACTATTAATATATTCATCATAGACAATCCCATTGTGACACCAAACAAATCATTAAGGTCGTTAACAGCTTCACGGGTCAACCAGTGTTTGATTCTCAATAGCTCCACAGTGTTGGCCATCGGACATCCTTTGTGCTTTGAACAGTAAAAATCTTTTTCGTATACAATAACACTCGACGAAATGGTATTATTGTCATTAATTGAGACTGCAGGCGATTCGTACTCAGTCCATGAGTATTTTTTATTGTGCTTGTAATTCAACTCTACGTTCAGTTTTTTCAATTCTTCGTTGATACCTCGAAACTTTGAGTGTACCACATAACATTGGATGGCGAAATGTAATTCGGAGAAGCACGAGCTTAAGTTTTGAATATAGTAAAGAAGAATGAACGTCGTCATTAAAAATGGTTTCTCGTGGTTGTTAAATATATTCCACAGTTTCAAACCGTTGACGGGTACGATAATAATCACAGAAAATATTATGGACGAGTAAGAAAAACACGTTATACGATTTAAAGAGTCAGTGTCCATCGGAATATAAATCTCGAAACTCTCTAAAGTAGTTTTGTATTTTTTGTACTTATGGTTTATGTTGTAGAACACAATTAAGCTTGATATAATTGTGCCCAATGCGGCAGCAGCGTTAGTCAACGCCGAGAAAGATATAGACAACATTTCGGACCAGTCGTCAAACTCATGAGTAACCGACGGTATCATAACCAAAGAGCACACACCACTGATCAGCAATAATAATGTATAAATATTATGTTGCACACTGTTTTCATACGCTGAATCTAAGACCATCAACCCGACCAATCTCAAATTCAACATGTCCGTAGTCCACGTACAATGTTCACGTGCCTTGACAATAAACATAAAAAAAACATTATTACCAGACAAACAATTACCATAATTGGGGAATGGGGTCATTTTTTTGAAATGACAAAAAGATAAATGAAAAGTTTAATCTCCGTTATTAAATTATAATTAAACACGAAAGACCTAATTTTGATGATATTTTTTATTTATTTTTATTTTTTGACGAAGGTTATGACCCTATAACTCCCTGTATCCACGCCTGATATTGGTTCTTGTGAATTATTAAATAATTTAAATATGTTATTAAAAAGCTATACGAAAACAATGTTAAACTATTAACTTGATTCATTTATCTTTATACAAAGTTATTATGGAACTATGTAAACAGTGATATTTTGTCACTTGTGAAAAATGATTAATAGCTATAATTTATATTATTATAAATTACTACAAAGTAAGACACTACATGTTTGCGCAACTAAATTAAAAAAAAAAAAAAACTAGAAAAATACTAGAAAAAACAAATATATTGTGAAGATTAAAATTGTACAAGTACCTTTCAACTTACTCATTTAAATATCTCATCACAGAGAAAAATTATAATAAAAAAAAAAAACAATTTTCTATAAATTATTTAAAAAATAAAACATTATATTTTGAGAACGGGTAATGTGCAGTTCTATGTTGTGGTTATTAACCGAATACTTAACTAAACGTTTCATTTTGACCATGAAAATGGCTGTATAACTATCACAATGTTTTCATCAAAAATTAAGTATAATCACCATTAGATATGAATATTATAACATAGTTTAGTATTTTGTTTGTTCATAAAAAATAGTATGTGTATTATTTATCATACATACTCGTCAACTTGAGGAACGTCAAAAATAATGATTCGACAATGTTAAACGTTCATATTGGAAGGTTTAATAAACATTTTGTACACATAGAGAATCAACTTGAAAACCAATTTGTAATGTAAATTATAATTAACACAGATATTGATAGTTCTAATTTTATTTCGAAAACGAGATTTGTGATATTTTCATAGTATTTATATACTTAATAGTTTTCATAACTAGCTATATAAAATTGTTTTTCCACTTTCCAAACATTTTTCTAAAATACAGATTATTTTTTTGAATTTTGCCTTACATTTAAATTATGCATTTTTTTCGAATTCTGATACTTAGACAATTCAAGTGTACTATATATATGTACAATAGACTATATTTTCCAATATATATATATATATATTACCTCTTATGCAGTTTTCCGTGGTATTATCAACTTTTGTTTTTGAAATAGCAACATAATTTTTCTGTAAGTCTTAATTATTTTCTGGAATTGTAGACATTTTCAACATTTTGGCCAATACCTCCGTAATTAATTAAATTTAAAGTTGCATATGAAAAGTGTAAATAATTAGTATATTGATATTTTCTTTATATAGAATACGTGCACTGTAATAAGTATTTAGATTCAATTCACGTTATTCTGTTAGCTAAATTTCAATTCTAGTCATTTTTCGAATGCAATGATTCTTTGTTGTTTACAATAGTAGCATTTACGATACTTACCTAGAAACTTGTTCAAACCTTTTCTCTTATCTTGAATAATAATTTTTCATCTACATTTTTAAAACCCTTTTAATATTTATCCAAATAACTTTTTTACATGATTTATTTATTGCGATATATTTAACATAATTAATTTGATAATTGATTTATATTATTTACAACTATCCCAAGTATTGTACTTGGCATTTAAGAGATTATCAATAGCAAAATTATCTTCAGTCTTATTTAAGTAATCTGTAAATTTAGCATTCGAGATATTATGACGTGGTCATTGGTGGATATCCAGGGGAGGAGGCATGGAGGGATTAGCCCCCTGATAACCACTAAATTTCCTCAAAAATATTTGCCAAATTTTAAAAAACATTTTTTTCAAAAATACATCGTAAATTTCAAATATTGTGAACAATTTCCTTAAAATATTATACATAAATTATATATCTAATATATACAACAGCTATCGACTGATCGATCTTTCTAGTATTATAGGTCGAACGCGAATAAAAATTAATTTAACCATTATCAGTCGATCAACGATCGCATAGTTATCGGATTCCTAATGCGATATGTGAATTACTGTATTCTATTCTAAATATTAACATGATAACAATGATAAAAGTTCTTGAGTTTTGGTTATTTTTGTAAAATGTATTATAACTTTTCAAGTTTCTATATTATTGTGCGCTTAGTATATTCTGCTTTCTTAATTGTTTATTTAGGTGCTATTATATTTGCGAGTGAGCATTTTGGATATCGGCTTCGTTTTTCGGCAAGTAAAATATTGTCATTTACTCTGCCAATGTGGTTATATCTCAACTTAATACTATCTAAAGTTTATAATCAGCTGTTTGTTGATTATACCTCTACCCATAATATAACCGGAATATAAGGTACGCTCAAATTTCATGTTAGTTAATGACTCTTCACGTACCTTTTGTCCATTACCCCTTTAAGTCATTACACTGTATACACAAAATCTCCAGTATTACACAGTATTATTTTCTCTAATTATGTCACAAAAAATATCTAGATTACCGGTACTCCGATTTCAAATCAAAACCGTGCTAATAATTATAAGCAAGGATCATCCAAAAACGGTTCTACTATTTAAAATGAAGATATTATGACAGCTATTGTGTCTGTACAGACAACACAAACAGAACAATTTAATGAACTACGTAAATCTATTGTTTATTTAGCATCCGATATTTCAGCCTTAAAAACTGAAAACTCTTCATTACGCTCTGAAATAACTGCACTTAAAACTAAAGTATGTTATCTTGAAAAGAATCCTCCAATACATAATAATGGTAGCTCGGTGGTACAATTGTTACGTGAATCGAATGAGCGTATTAGATGTGACCAAAATGTTCTTGTTTTTGGTATACCAGAATCTACTGCCGAAAATGGAGCTAAGAGGGCATTAGATGATACTGTTTCTTTGACTAATACATTAAGTAGTTTTTCACTGCAGTTATCTCCAAATGTGAAATTGGTCAGACTAGGAGCAAACACAACAAAGAAACCACGACCCTTAAAAGTGTCATTTAATTCAAAGAAAGAAGCTGATGATGTACTATTAAGCTATTTCTCTTTGTTACGTAACGATCTCCAAACTCCTATCAACTTTCGTATATCAAAAGACCGAACTTCGTTGGAGCGAGAGGTTTTACGTGCGGCCTATACTGAACTTGAACAGAGAAAACAGACGGGAGAAACGAATATTAAAGTCTCATTCATCAATGGTGTTCCATCAGTGGTCAAATACAAGTCAAAAAACCGGGATCATGAAAACAGTATCAACCAACAATCAACATCAAATCAAATTTTATTTCTCACATAGACCAACCATCTCCACTAGGTTTGCATGAACATGTACATTTTTATGATAATTATCCCTTTTGTATTAATGCCATCTACTCTTAATAACTTTATATCAGATTTTAACATTTTTTAAATTTAATATGTCTCGTCAAAATAAATTATGTACAATTAACAATCATTTGTCTAATAACGTTAATCTTGAGAACAGCAATAATGCCAAAGTTAAAATTTTTAGATTTATTTCTAATAATATAAATAATATAACACGTAATCCTCCGTTTGAATTTTACCAAAATTGTCGTGGTCTTAGAACTAAATTGTTGTCAGTGATGTTGAATTAGGTATGAAAAAATTGCAAAGTAACAAATCAGTGACACCTGATGGACTCTGGTAAATTTATATACATGATACGTTCCTCAATATCTTATCCTTTATGGCTTATTTTTTGAAAATCATTCGATAAAGGCATCTATCCAGACTTATTCAAACTTAGCGCTGTTACACCAGCATTCAAGTCTGGCGATAGTTCCAATGTTACAAATTATAGACCCATATCTTTATTTAGCCATACAGTCAAACTATTTGAATCATTGGTTTCACGTTCTATAACACCAGCTATTAACTCGATATTAATTGATGAACAGCATGGTTTTCGCCATAGTCGATCAATAACCTCCAGCAGTTTAGTTTTTTCTCAATACATATTTGAAGCTTTTATTAAAAGAACACAAGTTAATGTAATATATACCGACTTCACCAAGGCTTTTGATCGCGTTGACCATAAGTTATTGATGAAAGTATTGTTGGCTTTGGCTATTATATTCATGACCGTAAGCAATATGTTAAGTTGCTTGATCTAAAGTCTGATATAATTGATATACCATCTGGTGTTTCACAAGGAGGACACCTTTCTCCACTGTTATTTGCACTATTTATTAATGATATTAAGAATTATATTTCTAACTGTCGTTTCCTTCTTTTTGCAGATGATCTTAAGTTATTTTTTAAAATTAATTATTTAAGAAACTGTCAATTATTACAAGATAATCTTAATTCCATAGCGTGTTAAGATTATCTTGTAATAATTGACAGTTTCTTAAATAATTAATTTTAAAAAATAACTTAAGATCATCTGCAAAAAGAAGGAAACGACAGTTAGAAATATAATTCTTAATAATTCCATAGCGTGTTAGGCTAATGACCGAGGGTTAGAATTTAATATTTCAAAATGTCGTTCAATGTCGTTCTTTAAGACTCGTGAATATATTAATTATTCATATGTAATTAATAATAATACATTGTTGTTTGCGGGTAATACGATTACTGATCTAAATATAGTTTTTGATTGTGAGTTAAATTTTCATGCTCATTTAGATATATCTATAGTATATGTTGTAAAGCATTAAAAAAATTAGGTTTTATCAAAAGAATTTGCAGCGAATTTAAATTAGTAACTCCTATAAAATCTTTATATTGTGCGTTTGTAAGATCAGTATTGGAATACGGAGCCATTGTGTAGGGTCCAAGTAATTCTTGTAGTAGAAATCAAGTTGAACGTATTCAACGTAAATTTCTTAATTTTGTGGCACTAAAAATTTATCACCCAATGCATGATTATTCGCCAGTTTTATACTGATTTGGCATGCAAACATTAGCTGACAAAATACTTGAAGCTCATTTGACTTTTCTAAGACGTCTTATTGATGGACTAATAGATTCTCCTGAACTATTAGCACAAATTGATTTCAAATTACCATCTTTTCATTCCCATCACAATTATCCATTTTTCTTACCAAAATGTAACACCAACTACGCGAAAAATCAGCCATTACACCGTATGATGAGTTTAGCCAATAAGGACCCATCGACTCTAATTTAAAAATATCCTGTATAAATTATATATGTTATCAATATTACATTAAATTGGGCACGTCCCGTATTTTTATATAAATAAATAAAGTATTTACCATTATCGGGCAATTGTAATAGTGGGAATATCTAATTATTTTATTTTTAAATCCTAATATCAGACCAATATTTTGAATTAGGTAACATAATAACGAAAATAATATTTTATTTATATATTTTAGGACTTATTGGGGATCTATAAACAAAATTTAAAATCAGAAATGAATGTAATTAAAAATTACTTAAATAAAGGCAACACCAATTCGGGTATTGAAGATTTGAACACTACAATCAGCAGAGAAATATTTCTGAATTTATATAAATTGCTACTAGTAGCACTCACTTTTCCAATTAGCTCTGCAACAAATGAGCATAGTTTCTCAGCTATGCGTAGAATTAAGACATGGGTGAGAACTTCTATGTTCTATGATCAGTTTACTAATCTATCTATTCTTCACATTAAAAAGACCTGACTAAAAATATTGAAAGTGAAAACATTTTAAATGAATTCTTAAAATTCTACTGAATGTTGGTTTTAAAATAAAATATCCATTAGTGTTATCATCTTATTATTGATATATTAATTGTCTTTTATATATTATATTATTTTGTAGTATCAATAAAAAATTAGATATTTTTAAATAAAATAAAATTGGAATATAATGCTTATAATTGGTAAATAATTGAACTCTAAACGGGGTAAGGCGCAAAGGCTCCATTTTTTAGATTTATAAAAATAATTGTAACCCCCATCCCCAACATTTTCACTTGATATCCGTTTATGAACGTGGTGGTAAATAAAAAGTACCTCCAATATTGAATATTTTTTTAGTTTAATTGTCATAATTTATGAGATTGAATATAACCGAAACTATAATTGGTAAGTGATTAGAAGTAGATTGAACTTTTGAAAAGTTCTGCAATACCATCATGCACTATATTATCCGAGTAATTATTATTAGCTCTTATCAATTTGTATCTAGATAGGAAGACATGTGTATATTTGTTGAAGTGTGTTTCAGTGATAAGCATTATCATTACTCACAGTTTATTAATTTAAAAAGTGGAATAGTTTTTAATGATTTCTTAGTAACAAGAAATTATAAAACTGAAGTATTTTGATCGATTTTACGAACGTCTATTTTTTTACCTTATACAAATATTTACTACGGACGCTATCAAATACTTTTATCATTCTTACTAACTAAAATTGATCACAAGTGATAAAAAATTAGCACGTTCAATTATTTTTTAAGTGAGATGTACTATAAGTCACAAATTAACGATATCATTTTTCGACCGATTTACGAGTACATAATACAATCAAATAAAATAATTTGTTTGTAATTATAATTTATCCATGTGCATTATATTTTGTGTGTATGAAATGTTGATCTTTAAAGTCACAATATGAAAGAAAGCATAACATTATTATTTATTGGAATAAAAATATGTATAAATGAGATCAAAATGCTTCTACTGAAAAATTATAATATATAACACGTTACTGTTTGGCCTCAAACGTGCCCACTGAGTACCCATTGATCGAGGGGAACAATCAGTCAATGACCTACGAGCCGGGCCGCGTGAGGTGTCTGCTGAGCACATAGGCTTTGGGAAAAAGAGAAAGAAAAAAACGAAGAATTTAAAGATAATAAGCGGAGGTATATTAGTCCTCATAACACATTTATGAATTTTGATAATAATAATAATACTAAGAATGAATAAAATGGAAAAATTTGGATAGAAATTATACGAGTAAATGCTGACCAGGCTTGTTCGTTAGTACAGCTTGTCGGTAGTAGACCGCTCGGGCGGTAGAGCTCCAAGCTCAGGAGGAGCACCTTGGGCAAGCCCGAGGTAAAATAATAATATAAATAATAAAAATGTCGGTCAGCATTGGGACGGTAAGATTTGAAAGAAAAATATGTGGGGAGAGCCGGATATTATTGCTTCCAATATAAATAATCTATATAGAAAGTGTAGAAGAGAAAATAAAAATAAAAACATGAGGTTTTGTATAAGTACATCTAAAATATAATAAAAAGGGAGGCCAGTGTAGTTTGTTTTGTACTCATCGTAGTTTTTGGTTTGTTGCGCCCGCCGAGGGCCAATCATGTTGTCTTCAGCCGACTATGATATTGGATGCAGACAACATTGAAAGGACCAGTAATAATAATAATCAGAAAAAAAAACAACTACACTTTTGACTCGTTAAAATAAAAAAAAATGTTCATTCGGCGATTGTCGTCCAAAAACAACTATGCGAGAGACGGTCGCCGGTATAATCTGTTGGTTTCGGCTCGTTCGTCGTCCGTGATTGATGGAGGGGCAATTAATGTAGATGATGATATAATAGTAATTTGCAAATAATACATTACGATACACGCTGACGACGATGGGCCTCGTCAACAGATATGGCTATGGCTCGCACTTTAAACTGTTACATAATAATTATGTAACAAATAAATCTCAAAATTCTGTGACGTTACAAACAATATTTCATCGAGATACGATTTATTTAGTAAATCAGGTGACAAAAACCTCCAAATATGTAAATAATTTATTATATTTATATTGTTGATGTATGCTAAGAGATGTAGAAGATCGAGTGGAGGTTTAGGACCAGGGTGGCTAACCCTAAATAGTTGAGAGAAAGGCGTAGGAAAAAAAAGAGAATATTATAATTCTATTTTATTCAAAAACCAAAATATGGATAGTAAAGAAACATAAGTTCTTAAACCCCATTGTATGTTTAATGTTTTGCAATACAATTACAACGAATTAATTAATAAATAATGTAACAATATATAATAATATATATAATAATCTAACAATATTTTGAATACCCGTTTCTATAATTTATCATTTTTAATCATATAGTGTAATTAAATATTTATCGACATCAATACTCTTTTTATCTCGAATGAAATTGTATTAGCATCACTGTATATGTTGCAAGCGCAGTTACAGCCTTCATAATAAATAAAAAAATAAAATAAATATCAACCGATTAGAGATCAAATACTAGTATAAAAGCATATTATTATATCTGTAATAATTATATCTCTATAAAAATGTAAATCTGGTATTAAACAATCTCATTGTATAACTTGAAAATTTAAATTTTTACCTTATTAAAAATTACTCAATATTTACCGAGATAAAAAGACTGTTGTTAATAGAGAAAATGCCACATATAGTAAAATTAACTGAGCTGACGGACAATTGACAGTAAAATAATTGTAGCTGAAAATTATAAATAAGAATACAAAAACTGGAACAACAAAACAATAGCATATCATAATATTGAATAATTTTACCTCTTCTTTAGTATAAATATCCAAGTTCCGATTGTTCATTTCTGATACTAATTTTTTAGTTTTTGTTGCCTATAAAATCAGCGCAATAGTAATTAAATTTTAGCTTAAGTTATCATAAAAAATTTAAATATTTTCCAAAGGAACTCAATCAATTAAATATGAAAACTATTGTTGCCAGAAGTAAAAAAAAAACCGATTACTTATAATAAGCAGTTTATTATTATAATAATTTGATATAACTCTAAAAAAAAATAAAACTCTCTCTATTAATTTTACAGAACAATAGAACACAATTTATTTTTATTAATAAAAATGTGTTTAAAATTTAATTTAATTTTTAATAGTTCTGAATCAAATCTACTTCGGTTTGTTCAAAGATAATATCATGTTACGTTCCTAAACATAATTATAATAAATTATAATAAACATCTTATTGACCATTCACCTGTTTTGTTGTATTTTGCGCTGTTATGACGATCATCGAAAATCTAAAAGAATATTGTAACATCCACAGCATGAATTGCCAAGACGTTCTGAATATTGCGTCAATTTCACTTTTCATGTACGAATGAAATACTTCGGCGTACACATCGAATAACGTTATGATAATTAGATGGAAAATAGACAAGCCCAAATGGATTCCGAACAGGTTGTTAAGGTCTTTAATAGCTTCTCGTGCTATCCAATGTTTGATTCTCAACAGTTCTATAATATTGGTCAGCGGAAAGCCTTTATTTTTGGGACGATAAAATTCGTTTTCGTATACGATAACATGCGATAGCGTACTATGGTCCATTGATTTATTTAGCTTATAATCAACCATCGAGGATTTCTCGGTGTCGTTTTTGTTAATTTCGGCACCCAATTTTTTCAAATCATTATTGATGTCTCGAAATTTCGAAAGCACCGTTAGACACTGGATTACGAAATGTATTTCAGTACAGCACAAACAAAAGTTTTCAATATAATGTAATAGAAAATACGACGTCATTAATACGGGTTTTGAGTGATTGTGAAATATATTCCACAGTTTATAACTATTAACAGGTAAAATAACGATTACACATATAGAGATTATAATAAGCGAAGAAAATTGTATACGACTTGAACACAAAGCGTTCGTTGGTATGTAAATGTCAAAACTCTCTAATGTTTTTTTATATTTGTGATATTTATACTTCATGTTATACAACTTAATGAGGCTTGAAAAAATTATTGAAAATGATACCACATTACATGCCGTCGCACTAATTGATGAGAACGATCCTGCAACATAGTCATCGAACTCAAGTGAAACGAAAGGTAATAAAATCATACTAACTATTCCAAAAATAAATAACAAAACGTTGAATATCTTTTGATCATTGCTATAATCATACGTTGAATCTTGGAATATCATCCCAAAATATCGCAAATAGTACATTATTGTTATTCACAGTTCACGTACACTATATCCATGTACCTAAATGATTAAATATATTAAATATATAAATAATAAATTTGTTATCCCACATGACTATAGAGCTACAGGTACATTCAAGTGTAGCCGTATGATTACTGTCTTTTGACATCTGAGCAGTGATGCACTCGTCAATTTTGTTGAGAGTATACTACGCTGACGAGTGTCTGAAAATATATATATATATTTTTGATTTCGATAGTGGTGGGAAATGTTTGTAAATATTAACGAAAATTGATGAGGCTTAAACGAGTAAGATCTAACGTAAATTTCGTTTAAATGACTTACGATTTAATCAAAGTTTATTTGACCCGAGGGCTGCACAATAAGGTAAAAAGGCGTCGACTTACATGTGGGCTGGTGAGTTATGTTAACCTATTGACTGCCACGGGTTTTTTTTGTGCAATATCAAAAACGCTAAAAGTTTAAAAAAGTTTACACATCAAAATATACTAATAGGTTTTTGAGTACAAAATGTTGTACTCACTCTGTGATTGACTTTTACGCCACGTGTACAGAAATGTGTACACATTCGCGTTATATATATTAGGAAAATTGATTTGTGACCTCCCGAAACTCTTTTTATCAGTTTGCGAAAAAATATCGATGCACTATACCCATATATAAATATTATAAGATAAAAACACACATTATTACGATAAACAACCGACACGTACAATGCACAATCCATTAAAATCCATGTGGCATCACAGACAAATATGCTCTATTCACAACAATGTACTCGTGGCAGTCAACAGGTTAAGTCATTATTAAATTTTGCGTAATTAGAAATACTTTTTATGTATGTCGGTAGAGCCGGGCCATCATCGTTATGGACGAGATGAAGTTAGTTGACGAGATCGCTAGTAGAACTATTTGGCGGCGTGGTAGTTGCGTTTGTGTTGAAATCATTAGTATCGAGAACGGCGTATCTGTTCGATGAGATAAATAGAAATTTTATAAAATCTATCTAAATAATATTAATATTAATAATAATAATAATAATAATAATAATAATATTAATATCTAAATACAGATTTTATATAAATTTAGATTTTTTTTATCATCATGGATAGGTGACATGGATGAATTAGACAAACTTCGTTTGGATCTGGTGGTAGACCGTGGTGGTGTCAAAACAACATCCTTTTTTATACTTTGGTTGTTTATGATAACGTTATTTATTAATACCGACCGATAATATTGATAATAATATCAATAATATTCATAAATACAATAAAAATATAATAGGTATAAACGTACAGATAACGGAGCGAGAACGGCACGACATGCATGCGTTCGTGTTGAGCGTATCAGCCGAACTGATTTAGAATACATATACGTGTATATCAAGGGGTGTAGTAATAAAATATCATATAGACTTTAACTATATTTGAACTATGTGATATTTGGTAAAAAATAACTTAATATCAATAAATAATGAGAAAAAACAAATGTCTTCGAAAGACATCCGAATCCTAACTACAAGGTTGACATGGTCAAAGATTTTTCTACTACCAAACGTGCATATATTAAAAAAAAATGTATTTCATAACTCTAAATGGCACCGAAAAAGTTTGTGTAATAATATATAAATATTGTATTATAATATTGTAGGACGTGTTTAAATTTACTTAATATTAATATTTAATTTTTATTTTAAATTTGTAGTTTCCTTAATATTTTAATAATTTAATAATTCTATTAAATTGACGTTGTACAAACCAGAATACATTTTTTCAAAATGTATATTTATTTTTGTGTATAGAATAAATAACAATTTAGTATACATTAGCTAAATCGTTATTGTTAGTTTATAAAATATTTAGTTAGTATGTAGAATAAATATATTAAAGCATATATTTTTAGATTAATTCAGTACATTAACTGTAAGTGTCCTTAATTCTATAAAATAACTAGTTATTTTATATAAATACGGAATTTCTTACATTAACACTAAGATATACGTACCCGGTACAAACTCGGTACGTGTAGTTTTAAGATATTTTTTATTATAATTACATTAAAATTTTAAGAAAGTATAAGTATGGTTTACTGAGATTATAAGAAAATAACGTTTGATAAAATGGTGAACTTATCGCTTTGATAAGCATTCGATTTTTACATCATTATTATTTTATGTTTAATCGTTAAAAATAATCACTTGACGCATTAACACATATTAGTGTAAAGTAGGTTCAAGTACACATCATGTAGTTGTCGAAAAATAAGTGAAAAAAATTATCGAAACCGTTTTCAAAATATAATATTTCTATTCATAATTTAAGACTCCCCAAAGTGTTTTTTTTTTTTTTGTATACGTGCTTGAAAACAGATATAACAAACATTAATCCAATATTTAAATTAAAACCTTGTAATACAAATAAAAAATAATTTTATAAAAGGAAAAGTATTATAGTCGAAAAATTTGAATACATGTCAATAAAGAATATCAAGTATACAAGAATGGAAAAATGTCAATTTTAAATTACGAATTTATTTGATGAAGACATTTTCGTTATCCGTGGAAAAAAAATTGTTTCCGATTATAAATTTAAACTTAATAATTCTAACAACTGTTATCAGTATACTTATTATTATCAAGCCTATTTTTTCTTTGTTATATATCATCAATAAAAATCTAAATGATTTAAAAAAATGTTAAGCCTATAGTCGTTAGAAAAATTTTGACTCCAATTTTCTTAACTATTATCAAATTTAATCGATTTTTAATTCATTATAGACTTAGAACGTTTACAATTAATGAGCAAATAGTTTATACGTTTATGCGATGTTACAAACTATAAAACCTTAATTGAATTATTAAGATAGTTTTCAGATAGTATTGAAACGTTTTTACATTGAAATCAGAATATGTAGTCATAAAATATCAACTTTTAGTTTTACATTTAAATATTATATTTAATGAAATGAAACATTTTCTACACAGCTGAAAATGTAGGACTATAATTAATGTATATGAGTACATTGTCACTAGGTATTATAGCTTTTAAATAAAATTGCATACATTTAAAGTAAACGTTTATACATATTTTTAACATATGATTTAAAGGTACCTAATTTTTCACCACAAAAAACATAAATTGTGTGACAATAACTCACACCCTAACAACCCAAAAAAATTTCACTATTTTAGATTTATTCAAATATATTTGCATGTAAATATTATACATCTAGATAATTTTTAATAACTAGAATTATTTTTCTCAATATTTAACTACAAACAATCGCTACTCAAGTTTTATGTAACAAGTATATCTTAATTAAGCTCATATGGAATATAATAAGTTACAAATTAAAAATTTAAATACATTTGATTTACGATAACACAAAGTGAATAGCTTCATGCAAAAAGAGCTGAAGTCCACAATTTGGTGAAAATATGATTATTTTAGATTTTATTTAATTATTCCTGAACGCATCAATTCACAACTTTAGTTACATTACTAGAACTTATATTAAACATACACATAAATTATTAGATTCATGTAAAAAGCGCTTCAGTCGTGGACTATAATCCTTGTAGCACAAAACATATATTAATAAGATTAATATCAGTTTTCATTGACATAATATCTATGTTTCTATTATTTTGATAATTATTAACAATAATGATTAATATTGTTTTTTGATAATGGAAATACAAGTAAATCGTACTATTATGGTTTGTATTATTTTAATAAGACATTTTAAATTCGTTTATAAACTCATAATGGGAACGGAAATAGAAGTTGGAAGAAAGCGTAAAAATATTAATTCATACAAAATAAATATAATTAAAAACGCTGTACTAAAAGGTGACAATTACATTAATCATAAAGACAAGAGTGTTGAGAAGAAAACAAAAGAACCATATTGCGAGTAAGAACTAAAATAATATTAATATGACTTTCTTCATACTCTTATTTTGTTAACATTATGTTAAGATGTAAAAACCGATGTTTTGATACAATTTCTTCAGAAAATAGAGCAAATATTCTAACCAGATTTTATTCAATCTCATCAAAAAATCAATAAGATTCATTTTTACATGGTATAATTGAAGTTCTTGAAATACAAAGATATCGTCCGAGGAAATCAATAAATCCGAGAATAAATACATAAAAATCCTAAAGATCAAAGAGGTTTACATATATCTAGTAATGTTCTATAAGGGCAAACTAAAGTTCTTATTCAAAATCATATTAATTAATTTCCTGTTAAACTTAGTCACTATTGTAGGAAATAAATAGGGCACTTGTATGAACAATTAAATATTAAAACCATGTACAATTTATTTAAAACTAAATACTAATATAAAAATAGGATATTTTTATTACTTCAAATTTTTTAAAGAAAATTTTAATTTGAGATTTGTCCGTTCTCAAATTGATGTATTCTGTACATGTGAAAGTATAAATTTATAAATAAAAAATCCTTTTTCACTGCCCTATCACTGTCATCCTTCCTCCAATTTACTCATTGTACATAACTTGTATAGATTGTAAATTTTCAATAAACGCTATTTTAAAAAAAAAATAAAAAATCCAAATCTAAACGATGCTGCGAAAAAAGTAAGTAGAGAATAAAAGCACAAATCAAAGTAACGTTGTAATTCTCTGTTTTAATTACATGCAAAATTTAGGTCTTCCCAAAATTCCCGTACAGGAAATGTTTTATTGGAGACAGTTGACAGTATCAGTTTTCTGTCTTCATGATACAAAAACAGAAAAATTAACAATATTTCTTTACCACGAAGGGCAAGCCAAAAAAAGACTGGACGAAGTTTGTTCATTTTTTGATTATTACATTAAAAATAGCATATCAACGTCTGTTGACGAACTTCATTTAAATTCCGACAGTTGCGGTGGCCAAAACAAAAATCATACAATTTCTAGAATGGTATTGGCTTTAACTGGCATTGGACGATTTAAAAAATGTATTCAAAACTTTCAAGTTCGTGGTCACTCATTCCTTTCGTATGACAGAAATTTAGCATTAATAAAACGTTATTTAAAAAATAAAGATCGAATTTATACTTTACACCAATTTATTAATTACATTTGCATATCAAGTGGTTGAAATGATTTCATCTGATACAATAAACTTCAAATCATGGTGGCCTAAATATTACAAAAAGGATACTGTCTCTTTAGAAAGTCATACATTTCCAAGAAATCAAAAAATATCTTTTGGAATTTCATCATTTTCTCAATTTACCTACAACATACAATACCTAGGAACTATTTTTGCTTATCCTTTCATTAATGGTCTTATAAAATCTAAATTTTGTTTAATACAACCAGGACGTAGCACAGACGTAAAACTTCCTACTTTTTGTGCTTATGGAAATGATAAACTTACCTATAAATATATCTAAAATAAATGATAATAAAAAATCGTATGTATACATTGATCATCGGTTTAGACAATTATATGATGATCTTATAACATGGCCAACGAGCAATGACGATTAATACAGTAAAAAAATAATATATATATATTACTTTGTATACAACATACAGAGTTTTATTCTACTACTGTCTCCAAGCATGACCCACTCATTTTCATCTTCCTTTTCTGATAACCTTCAATATATCTGCACCACTAATTATTGTTTTTAGTTTCATATTCTTTCTTCGTCTTTACTCCCCAGTTATGTCATTCTTGACTGAACCATATATTTTCCTAAACACTTTTCTTTCAAATAGTATGAATTTATTCTCGTCTGTTTTTCTAAGTGGCCAAGTTTCAGAACCATATAATATAACTAGCTGCTTTAGGAACTTATATAATTGTATAGTTAAGTTTTAAAACTTCACTAAATAAAACTTGAAAATCCATTATTTTTATACAAATTTAACAGTTACTCTTCTGTCTAGGACTTCTTTGAGTACCAATTATTAATCAAACAGCAAGAGTTAATTCAAAACATGATACGGAAATTAAAGGCGTAGACGAATCATCAATAACGCAACACGGCGTTTTGTATAGGCATTTTAAGGGCTTTAGTGAATTTGGTATCAAAATTTTACATTTGCTTTTATTTTGTCTCTGATCTTCTTAAAGTATTTATTGAAGAAACTCAAGGAACACGCTCAATTCAAGTATGTAAAATGTTATAAATCAAAAACAATGATTATTTCATCACGCTTACAGACAAAACAATTCAAATAATAAAAACCTAACCCGAATATACACCATATATATTTTAAGTAGGTCAAACCTTCAAAGGATTGGTTCAAGGACAATTCGACACTTTTCCAAATTAATCATGTAAATATGATAAATTGACAACTATATACTTTTTACTAAATGTTTTTTATTACATAAATTTGCTAATAGTTTTAAATCTAGATGTATTGTATTTTATTTTTAATAATATTTTTTTTTTTTTTTTAAAGTAGGTCATCAAATAAACCGTGGACCATTTTAAGACTGCTGAAACTCACATCCATGGCTTGTCTCAAACGTTAATCCCAGTGCTGGAAAACACTTGCTGAATCTCACTCAGCTACCACCGCCGATTCTACTGCCACCACCACGGAACTTGGTACAATTGGCTGAAGCTGTACAGACGAGATGCTACCCTGTGGACCCGCCATCACTTCCGTCAAAAATTTACCAGCATTACGTCTGTCCGTAACCCGGTCGGTGATTAAAATAAATTTAAACTAACGGTTTCCAGCGGCAGCGCCATCCTTTTCATCATCACTTTCGCAATAACAGTCTAATCTCCTCCAACCGCCGTTTCATGTTTTTATTCAGAATGACTTGTATCAATAGCGAGTTTATAAAAATTGCAACTGTTCACTAATAGCGGCGATCGAAATTTAATGATCTAAGGTATGTTAAGGTATGTATATCATAGATTATATTTTTATAGATAATTTTTATATTTTCTTAGATATATTTTATTTGAATAATTGTGTAATGTATAATTTAATACTGATTACCTCTTAGGAGTTAAGACTTAGCTAAACCGTTTACGAATATCAAAAATGCCATCGGGTACCCGAAAATTTTGGGTAATGGGTACCCAATACCCGAAAACATTGACTACCCACAAAATCGGGTATTACCCGAATAAACGGGTACCCGGGTACCCGAGTTTCTGGGTACCCGGGTATTACCCACATCAAATCAAGAGCACTAGTTTCTACTATAAATAATTATGGTTGGAATACGATCAAATTTCCTTTTTTCCGACCAATAAGAATAAATCATTATGTATGGGTTTTCCACAGTAATAATTCCACTTGCCTTCATAATCCATATCAATTACCAACGTAATAATGCGATACAAGTTACTCGTGCCTAAGCAAATTTAGTTTGTCAATTTGTAATCAATTATACGCATGATGAACGAATTTTAAATCTGTATTTTACAATCGTAGTATTAGTATTGATTACATATAAACTATTGTTCTTCCCAATTTAGTTGTTTCATATATTTAATGATTTAATTTATTTAAATCACGGTTTTAATTAAATTTTAGAAACTATGGGTCGATAAAAAGAATTGCTTATTTATAAATATTTTGAATACAAAATCGTTTCAAAAAGATCAACGTGTAGACATTTCAATTGTAATTTAAAATAAAATACTTATTAAATTAATCATCAGGTACCTTATAAATGTACGCTACACGGAAAAAAAAATATGGTTATAATTACCAGAATATGATTCATACTACCAGAATTTTTGGTTGCACCCGTGACAACAATATGGTTGGTTAATATTACAATAAGTCTTTGGTAAACTGTATTCGATTGCAGTTACCAAATTAGTTGTAAACATAACAATACATTATTATGTAGCCATTACTTATATATTTGTTGCTACACAAATATTGTCTGTTGTAGTTAATTAGCAGTTTGGTTGAAACAAAGTAATATATAGAATAATTCTAACAAATAGTTCAGTGACTATATTAGAAAGCCTTACAGTTGCAACTACCAGAATAGTTGTTGATATGACATTACATTGTGTTCCAATGACACATATATATATGTAAACTTTACTTTGCAATTTGTAACTTGTACTGGATTTATTATTGTAGTAATTACAAATTATTTTGTTGATGTTACCTACTATTATTAAGTAGCATGCGCGGCTCCAATTGGGAGAAGCACTAGGGCCATTCGTCCCGGCTTTTCATATAAGAGATTATTTATTGAAAAACTTGAATTGGAAGTTAGGGTTACTTGATTACTTCCAATATTGACAAGTAATAAAATCAATAAATTAATTTATAATAAATAATTTATAAAACAAGAAATTAAAATATAAAACTTTTATTTAAGAAAGGCAGCATAATATAACAAATAATACAAATTAACTAAAAATATTTATATCTATATATAAGCATAACATACATATAATATTATACAATTTATACAGTTTTATAAAGACATAGGTAATAAATAACATAAATACAATATAACAATCTAAATACTGCTTCTTAGTGTTATATATCTATTTCCATTTGGTAATACACTGATGTTATTTGGAATATAAGAAAGCAATGCATGGTGATACACAAATGTACATTCATCATCTATTTTTACCTCATATGAAAATACATGATCATTAAATATAACAGTAGTTGTGCGCTTACACTTAAATATTACCAAAGTATCATTAAATAAAAATATGTCTTCTATTATTCCAAATATAGGAAAATCATTTTCATATATATCTAATGTGAGTACTAGCTTTGGTTTATATTTGGTACCTTTTATAAGTACCCAAGGACACTTAACAATAGATTCTACAGAATTAAATTGCAAAAATTGTTTTAAAACTTCCAATTCCAAGTCACTCAGGGGCTTGGGTGGTCCTGTTTCAAAATTATTAGGTAATGAACCTTTGAAAAATAAATTGTTTAATTGCAACTGATGTTTGATTGCCAAAGTTTTACATATATTTCGTCTATTGCTAGTAGTATTTGCAGCTATTTTGGATATCCTATGTTTTGCCTCAAATCTCATTGACCATAATGCTATAAGGGGGCCAAATTTTTTTAACATAGTATGGTAGTGTAACATGAAATGATGTTTCGGCTTGAGATTCTGTTTACTATACCTAAGATAAAGGTCATGGTGTTCAGCTACTAATGTTTGTAAGAGTTCACACGAATCTATCTGCAATGATATAGATGTTACTAAATTAAGAATTTGTCTTAAAAGTATATACAAGTGCCATACTGGATCAGTTTTGGGAACAAAATCTCCAATGAATAAGCCAAAGTACCGAACTACAACCAACATTTCAGATGCAGAGAGACGAATATTATTTTTACGAATATTCTCCATGGTTAATACAGGAGGCTTACTGCTACTATCTGGCCCATAATCAAAGTTAATCATTCTCTCATTAAGAATTTGTAATGAAAACATTTTTAAATCATATATATAATAATTTAATAAAAATGCCATATCAAACTTACATACCCCTTCCAATAAATCATGCATAATGTCCATCCCACTTTGATCCAACACATTGAAACCACATACATCATTCCAAACACAAACATCTTTAATGCCACTAGTTGTTACATCACACTCTATGACATCTTGGTTATATTGCTCTAAACTTCTAATTAAACTAATATCGGAGTAGCATTGTTTTCTCATATCTTCTTTCTTTATTTTACATACCCTGCATGGGTAATTGGAAGAAAAAGTTTCTACGAATCCGGTGATGCTATGAATACCAAGATTATCCCCTACTATTAGACCTAATTCAAATTTAATATTTCCTTTAAATCCATCAGATTCAATCTCAATGCCAGTTTCTTTTAAAAAATTCAACTCATTGATAAGGGGCCTAAATATTATATGGTTTCCAAATTGCTGTCTGTCAGATGAATGAAATAATAAAGCTAAAAAAATATTGCTCAAGGAAGATTGACGGTAAATGGGTATGCAAGGAACAGTCAAATAAACCGCTCCTAATTTGTGTATACCCGAATGGCTACCCAAAGGATTACCCACCTCATAATCGTCAAAAAATAGAAATATAGGAAAAACAATTTGACTTTCATCATAATCTTTAATTTTTTTCTTCCAAACACTACCTTGAATAAAATTCATTAATACAGCATCACAACTATTAACTTTATTTACATAATCAATTGTATCTTTTAAAATATCTTTTAGTTGGAAAAATTTTTTTAAAACATCACGAGCGGGTATAAACTGTTCAGTACAGTGAGTTGGAATGATGGAAAATATATTGTTGTTCCTATTTTCATTCAATTTTTGTCCTATAATAATCTCTTTGGGCGAAATATAAGTATCACAATCAGTATAATATTTTATTCTCTTATATTCAGTATTTAAATTTGAAAAACGAGATTCAAAGCCTTGAAATGTAGTATTTATATGATCGGAAATATTGGGAGGAATTTCTGTAGCACAATTCACCAATGACCCTCGAATACCTCTTACAATATCTGTTACACCTTCAGTAATTGTTTGTACAACATTACGGGGGATTTGAGAATTGGCATATAAAGAAGCTAAAAATTGTTCAATTTGGTTACCTTGCAAATTATGATTGTTAAAATCATCAACCAACAAAGGCTCTATAGGTGGCCTATCAGTGGAAGTAGTAGGTGTATTGACAAAACTTCTTGAACTATTAAATGATTCTAATTCATTTAAATGAAAACTAACTGTTACAGGGTTATTTGTAAGTTCAGATGTTCGTGAGTTATGAATTGCAGCAAGATGTTTTTTAAATGAATTTATCAAATGAAATTTCCTGTTACAATGATTTTCAATACATATATATTTAATAAAATCATGCTTAGCGTGCTTATACTTAAAATGTTTACACAATAACCCTATATCAGATAAAGTTTCTTTACAAATAAAACAACAAGGCATAATAAAAGTTTTAAGAACCTAGATAGTATATTTAAAGTGTTAAAATTAAAATTTTATATTTTCATGATATTAGTTATTAAATATTATAAAATTATTAATTTAATTTTTTTAATTTAAAAATAAAAAAACATTATTATACATGATTTTTATGAACACGTTTGGAATAATGAAAACAAATTATAATTTATAAGACATTAGTAATTCCTATATCACTTATAAGTGAGTTAACTGATACAAACTCAGTGTCCCAAGCAGTTTTAATTTTAAAAAAGACTTTTTGAATAAATGTCCAAACTTGTAGACATTCCAAAGGATATTCTAAATTTAATGAATGAATTACCTTGAAACAACAATTGAGTTAAGTACATAATAAGTGTTATCAACATAGACATAAATTTGAGAAATATCATTTATGCTTGGGCCTATAATTATGATAAAAAGCTGTAAGGTGCAACCAAGTTGAGCATACTTGTTTTTTCTTCTTGATACTGTTTCTTGAAGTTCACTGTATGATTTTATATGGGTTATAAAGCCATCTTTCATCTCAATTTTGGATGGTTTCCAAGAACTAGTTCCTTTCTTTCTTTTGGTAGAAGCTGGAGTAAAAAGAAATGGCAAAATACAAAATGTGGCTATAGCTGATGCTTCTTCACTTGCTGAAAAATAATTTATAATTTAATAATAATAAACTACTTAAAATTAAGACCGGCTTTGTGTACCTGATGCCGAATCAAGATATTCATTAAATATTCCTTTGATGGTATTGTCCCTTAATTTTTCAGATACAGTTTTTGCAAGTTCTAGTATTCTGACTTTATAAAGAGGAAATGTTTCAAAAAGACTGTTTATTTTGTCTGGATATATGAATTCAAAATCATTGATCAACTAAAAAAATATAAGAAATGTTTATATGAATATTACAAAATATCAATTATTATATTTATTAAGAACATACTATTTTGACATTTATAATAACTTTATTCATGACCAATATTAACATTTTTTAAATATTGATAATTTAAAAAAAAACTATTGCAACAGTCAAAACAGCACGCAATAACTATTTTATTAAATCTTACTAGATTATATCCTGCTGGTTTTTGTAACGCTGGGTACTCCTTCATGTAATCAGCAATAGATATCTCTTGAGAATTTGTGTCCAAAATTTTTTTTAAGCGTTTGGCTCTAGTAATAGACCAATGTTTTATAACAAGTTCCCAAGGATCAGAAGAATTATGGAGCCACGATAAAGATTCATCAACATTTTCACTATCTATAAAAAATATTTAAAAATGAGTATTTTGCTTTCTATAAAAAAATTTAAATTGTTACCAGTATGAACAACTGGTTGGGTAGTAGCTAGTAGTAGTGCTGATTTTGGCGGAGTATGATGTGTCTGCTTAGGAGAGTTGACTATTAATCCTGCTTTCTTGTACTCCCTTCGTCTGTTGTTGAAACAGTCTAAAAGTTTCCCTTTTGCAGATTTTTTTAATGTTGGGCCTGTTGAATAAAACATACAAGTTAAAAATAATAAAGTTAATAAGTAATTAAACATATGGAAAATAGTTTACCATAGTTTATGTATGGAATAAAATAAGTACTAATATGTTCTCCAGGAAAAATGTTGACAATTTCTTGCGAAAGACTGAGTAGACGTTGACTTTTAAAATGCTTTTCTGGGTCTTCTTGTAGTTCCCTTCTTACAATTATATTACACAGCTTTCTTCTAGAAGCATTATCTAGGGTTGTTTTATTAGATGCCAAAATTGCACGACCTTCACTATTTTTTTTCAAATAATCCAATAGTGGAACACCCTAAAAATATTATAATTGCATTAAAATATTAATAATAAGTAAATCAATGTTAAATATATAGGTAATAAAATATAAACACTTGTAAAAAACTTATTTTTTTTTTGTAATTTGAATTGATTGAACCTCAAGTTACTTAAGTTACTATATTTTTGTTACATAGGTACCTATTTTAAGAACAATTATACAACTAAGGTCTAAGAGACAATGATATTGTTTAATTAGAGAAATATCTACCTCATCAGTTTTACTATCTATAGAAGAATGTGTTGATGTTTCACTACCCAAAACGACAGATTCAGTATCAGTGTTTGGAGTTAAAAAATTTTCTTCGGGTTCAGGAGTAGTTAATGGAGGTGGAATACTTATACTTAGTTCTTGAGGGTAATCATTTGAAATATCCTAATAATATAGATGAATCAATTTTTAATAAGTTGCAAAAAAAAAAATGTAAGTACCAAAATAAATTGGTAAATATAATAATATGACAATGACAGAAAACTAAAAACTTAACAAATCCAACCATGAATTGAAAAAGTAATAATTTACTAAATTTTACAAAGTAACTAGAAAAACTAACTCACCAAAAATTGTACTTTGTTATTTGTCATATCCAATATTTTTCGCCAATCATTAAGATTTGATATTAATTTCGCTCTATCGCCAATTTTTGGAACTATTTCTTTAATCATATTATCGTCGAGCATACTAAAGCAAGATATATCTATTCCATGATCTAACAGTATAGATAAATTAAATTATAAATATATTTAGTATAAATAATATAATAATATTGTACATTCAGCTTAGAAAAACAAGGTTTAATATTATATCTACAATCATTTACAATACCAGGTTTGGTAGGTTTATGTTAGGAAAAAAATGACTAACAAAATCTGGTGTAGGTAGGTACCTAACAATCAGTTTTAAATATTGAAGAAATAAATATTAGGTACCTACCTATAAATTATTATAATATTATAACAAACAATTGTTAATATTTTCATTTAGTATATTGAATATTATTATTTTTTACTGCAACATGTAGGGTGTAGGTTTTACTATGAAAATATATTAAATTTAGAACTTAAATATTTTTAAATCGTTGTATTGAGGACTGAGGTCCTCTAATTTTTTTCAAACACTGACACACTGTCACATGACTACCTACATAGTTTATATTCGGTCATAAAAAAAACAATGCGTTTGGTAAAAGACTAATAGGGGTGCATTAAATAAGATTATTAAAACGTACCTTTGAAAACATCAATGTAGCTTGATAATCCCCAAGTATGGAGCATGTCGACGACGTCAGAATCAGCCATAATGATGTAGGTAGGTACTCAAATATCGACAGTATGGTAATAAATAAATAAAATGTAATAGCAGAACACGGTGTGTGAACACTGAACACGGATCATACACAATGTCATATGTACAAAAAAAACCAGTACCTACACAGCGTATGATAGCCGGTTTAGGGATCTATACGATGGGTTTTCCACATAATTAGGTGATGACAACTTAAACTTGGTAACGGACAATTATAATAATGTTATTTTTAACGCGCAATTGTTATTATAACAATTATTCTTGTAAAAACAACCAAACAATAGTGAATACAACTTATTCACTCATAAAGTCAACAAAACATTGCGTTTAAACAACTAGTGATTGCTAACATTAACATTTTCCCATGTAAAGTATACAAATGTTTTACAATAATTATTGTGTAAATACAACATAATAGATTTTTCATTTAACTATTATTATATCATCTCGACTACAAAAATGTCAAATGTTACCAGAACACAATTAGATTAGTAGTTTAATATCACACTGGGTAGTGTTTACAAGAAGGTATAGTAACTACTACTTAACCATTTGTGTACGTTAACACAATTTTTGTATTTTTTTTTTTGTTTTGTAACAGCTACATAATATGTGTTATTTTAAATATGAATATAGTTATATCATAATAATCACTTTCAACTAAATTAATTTTGTAGCTGTTGTTATTCACTTAGGTATGTTATACCATTGGTTTTGTAGTATCAACTGTATTATGATTAGCAATACCAATTAATATTTAACATAACTGTTTTGTTAAAAATCACTGAGTTATTTTTTTCCGTGTATAACTATATTATTATCTTTTTATGTAGATCAAAGGTTAGTAATTTTTATAAATAATAGATTTAAAAATTTAAATTTACATTTTATTTTATTTGTATTTATTATTTATTTATTATTTTATTTATTTTAAATTTAAAAATTTTTAAAAGTTTCTTAGTAAAACCTAGTATTGATTATTACTTGAGAATTAATTATTGGTATGGGTATTAAATTCTTATATATTGATATAAACTGTTAAATTTTTTTAAAAGATTATTTTATTTCATAAATAATGAAACACCCATTTATTATATAATCACAATACTAATCTATCAAAATGAATTAATTATTGCTTATTACAAAATATTATTACAATCTGTTCAGAATTATTAATTAGTATTCTAGCTCTTTGTAGTACAGAGATTTAAACATCACAAAATCACTAAAAACTCCTTTGATTATTATTTTATAATCTATACAGACTATAAAGTATTTCAACCATTCTTTTAGTACCTTTTCTTATTTGATACTTTTTATATAATTGTGTTTGTTTGCATTTTTGAATGTCAATATCACCTAAAAATTATACCTATTTTTCAAACTTCAAATATTTGTAGAACCTAAATAATACTGATACTCATGATTACCAGAAACTTTTTTTTAAATTATGAAACTGGAATTAAAACTGGAACCCTAAAAAAAAAATTTTTAGAACCAGAACCTCATAACAGAAAAATTAAAGAAACCGGTAATTACATACCAGTCGTACCTATCGAAGTGATATCTATCATATAATAATATTATTTCATGTACAATATGTACCAAATTTAGTTAAAATGAACCATACATTTATAAATATTGAACTTTGTAAAACTAGTTGTTGTTAGTAGAAAAAATGATTTTCCATTATTTTTTTTATATTTTCTCAAGTTTTGTTAAAATATATGCATAATTCTTACAATATAATAAACAAATATAAAATTATTTAATCTTCTCAGAAGTAATAACAGTAAGCATTTATCTTCCTTTGACAAATCTTAAATGATAAATAAACATCATATTTTAGTTTCATATGAATGCAATTATTTGATTAATCTTAATTCGAATAAGACAACACTTATAAACGCATTCATATAAATTCATAAAATAGCTTGAGAAATAAAATACATCACTAGCGGAACTTTTATTTGAACAAAAATATATTTCTTTTGTTACTGCACGTGCAATTTTTATGTTTTCATATGTATGGTCAGGACAAAATATTTAGGTAAGCAATTCAAACTAAGTAAAAAAGTTTAGTTATCTTATATGTATTGGATGATTGTCATGTTTAACATTATATGACATTAATATAACTTAAGTTTGAGTGAATGTATACCCAATAAGTTTTTATTTGTTGTGTAATTAATTGGATATGATTAAAGATATCTTATGAATGTACAATATTTATATATTACACTAATCAATATGTAACTAGTTATTGTATAAAAGTAAATATAAATAAACTTTAAAATAAATTATTTTTCATTATCTGAATCTGATGAAGAAGTAGGCAAATTGTTTACTGTGTGGGATTCATTATTACTATCTTATGAAGAACTTTATGGAAATTTTTCAAATTTAATTTTCTATTTTCCTCTTCTCTTTTTGTTTAATTGTTTAACCCTAAATTACACGCGGACTTGTCTAAATGACCGGATCGCCATTATGTACATTTTTCGATTAGCAAACCGCATTTCTGAAACTTGCATAAAATCAGAAATCGTTGTATTCAATATACTTATTCTTCTTTCTAACCTTCAAAATGTAATTAGGAAACGTTTCACAATAATAAATGCTTAATATTTATATTTCACTTAGAGATGTAGCACGTATTAACTTTAAACACTTTACCGATAACTAAAAATATAAATACAATAAAAATAGCCATTTCGACTAACAACAAGCTTAAACTCGTGAATGAAAATAGAGAATTGAATGATTTTCTAAACATTATGATCATGTTGATTCGCGGCAAAGAAAATATAATATCACGAGATCCGAATTAAATAACTCAATCTTCATTGTGGAAATGATTGAATGCTGAAAACAATTATTTTTGCGTTACAATAAACAATGCATTTGTATTTCGTGAAAATTATACCATTTGATTCGGCACTTAAAATCCTTATTTTCGCACCGCAAATGACGTATTAACACTCAGAGCGGGGAAACACCACCAAGAAACACTGTGTTTGCCTGTAACACTGCGTTATATTGAAACATTTCTAAAAGTATAAGAACACTTGGCATAAATGGAATATCAAAATCAAATGAGGTATGTATACCCACTGTGCAATAATATGTTACCCAATCGTTTATGGGACGTTTCAAATGTCCCCGTGATGTCCCTCGAATTTTAAAGTAACGAAAAAAAAGCAAAATAAAATGACGGCATGATGTGTAAAGCGAATGGATGGTTGGCTTCGAATCTAGAATCTTCGAATAACTATTGATATTTTGATTGTTATGATTAGGAATTTAAATGTGGGTTTTCAAATGTATTTTTAAAAGAATTTAGAGTAAAAAAACTTCGATAACAATTAGTGTTGTAACAGCAAGTCGACGAGAAAATGGGATAGTAAGGGCTAGAGCCCCGGAGCCCATACCCCACTGAAAAGGTCCGTCGCTCAGATTTTTATTCAAAATTATTTTATAATCTCATTCACCGTAACATAAGATGCAAATTTTAATATTTTTACTGTACTAAACTATGTATAAGTAGTACCTAATATATAAACAAACAACCGTTAGGAAGCCTGGAACCGATCACCACCGAGGCACTCGAAAGCTCTCGACGGCCATGTGTTACAGACAAATTCCTTAATTTTATCAATATTTTAATAAATACTTAAATGAATAATTAAATAGTTTTTACAGTTCCACTTTGAATCAGATAAAAACCTGAACGTGTCCGCAGGAACCAAGTCCCTTTCGTATTGTCAATAATAATATAATGCTTATAACACTTTTACTATAGAAAAAATAATTCAACGTATGTGAATTGTTTAAATTAATGTAGTCAGTGCCGTTCTAAGGATATTTAGAGCCTAGCCAAATTAATTCGGGAGCCCGTTAATCATCCATAATAATATACGTACGAGTAATGATGAAATAATACACACCAAATTTGTAAAATATTGGTAAATACTTTTCCAAATTTCAATCAATCAAGGTTATTCAATTTAATCAACATTCTGAATTACATTTTTAACAATTTCTCAGCAATATATTACCATTTATTTGATCAGAAATTAAGAAACCTAATTGCTTGACCCATTCTTTAGCTCTGATTGGATCTTTGGGAAAACGGTGAAACGGTAAAACGGTTTAAAAAGTTTTAAAGTACTATTGGCTCTTCTAATTATACCACAACTAAAAAATATACATTTATTATCTGTTGCAGCCATTATACAATTAATAATATACAACAAATATAATTATAATATCGCAACACTAATCACTTTTAATGTCGATTAATCCTTGATGGGTGAAGACACCCAAATGGATATATATTGATTTTTGAAATATGAATTAGGTATATAATTATGATTTCGACGTACTCTTTAAACATCGAAGAAAAAGTATTTATTTTTTAAATAATTCAAAATAATATTTTATCCGAATAAAACAAATAAATAAACAATAACTGCATTCTATTTTCGTATATAAATACGTTAACTAGACCCGTATACTTCACGATCGGCTCTATTCAGCATCCGTTCATCTAAAATATAAAAGTCAAAATAAACCATTTTATTTTATTTTTCAAATAACCCATTGACGTGCCGCTATCTGTTGACACATCGATAAGCTAAATTAATTAATTTCCTTATCGCCAATCTCCATGTTTTATTTATAAATATTTTATCTATGGCACATTGTACATGGCTATTTTTCATTTTTACGTATGTCTGCAATACTGTGCGTATTTTTATGTAAAAATTGTTCTTCTGAATTTGCTTAAATTGACATATAAATGACAATGACAAGAAGCTTGATTAAGTTTAAGTAGGTATGTTTTCAATTTTTATTATTAATAGCAAAATAATTCAAAATACATCAACATGAAAAAAAAATCTTGTAATGCTGTTTTTTGTTTGAATTGTATTCATTTTGCAAAGAAAAATTGAAAATTGAATGAAAACTGAATACTACAATTGGAGAAAAATATCTCTTTTATTTGGATATTTATTTGTATAAATTAATTATTTACAAATCATAGGAATAACGATAAAATGTTGAACAAAAAGAAAATAGGTTCATTTATACAAACTATGTACATCTACCTATATAAATGTACATATTTTTTTACTTTATTTATTATTTCATTTTTTTAGTTGAATGAACATTTTTCAAATCATTTAAATATTGTTCAACATATAACATCAATTGTTCAGTATAATAGTGATAACAGTTCAAAATCAACTTGTACTATAGTTACCCATTAACCAACTGCCAAGAAAAAAATGAAGTTTTCAAAAGTATGCTATATGTGAAAGTACTTTTAAATATAACTCTCTTTTGTGTCAAACATTTTATAATTTATTATGTTTTTATTTTAGTTTCATTTACTGTCTGTAAATCATAAATTACTTGTCTAAAGGAAATTCTAAATTATTTGCCAAGAACAATAGTTTTCAGACTTTTTTAACTGAATAATAAATTATACAAGTTGAATTATTCAAAATAGTATACTTTGTTCAGTTATACTTTGATGTTTGTTTAAATAATATTTAATTATGGCAATTAATAATAGTATTAGTGAAATAAGAAAACTGTAGAATGTAATCTACTATACTATATACTAATATCTATACTATATCGTACAAATGTGATATTAATACATTTTTACATAATTTTATTTCATACATTTTTTTTTTTTTATCCATTACATTTTATAAAACAGAACAATGTTCTCTTTGTGTCAGATTCATTATTCTTAATTGTTATAATATATATAAATTATTTATTGAATTTTATAATGTAACAAATGGAAAAGCAAATAAACATATTTCTATTGAAATTCTCTCTGTTTAAAAAAACTCTTTTTTTTAACTCTCATTTCTTATGTTTTTCTTGTAGCACAAATTAGATGGTCAGAGCCTACTTCTGGTTTTTTCAGAATTTATATTAAAACATATATGCTGGTTTTTTCAGAATTTATATTAAAACATATATGTTGGATGAAATTATAAGTCAGTTTGAGTTAATGTTTTCAAAAGTGAGTTTAAAGCATGCAAATTTAATAGACAATTTCATTCAATTTGAATAAAGACATAGTGTTATAGATCATTACTAAGTACATCAATTTTAATAATTACATTTAAATAAAATATAATAATTGTCTAATACTTCTTTAATCAAAATTATTAATTTATTTTATTAGGTATTGTTTTCTATTGAAAAGAAACATTATATTGTGAAATAAATGTAGCACAGAACTGTGCCATACAATTAAAAACACATTTTGATTTAGAAGGATTAAAAATAATAATTTTCTAAAGAAGTGTATCTCAATATTCATTCTTTACTTAAAGTAGTTCTAGATTATTAATCCATATTTGAATTTGTAGATATTTCATGTAGAACTGAAACAATTACTTCAAAAAACAACCAAACCATCCGTACACATTATGTCCTTACAGTTCCTTTTAAAATTAGATATATTATGTAGCTTTAAAAATTCTTTAATATTTGATACAGTTTTATCTGAAGTACATCTTTGTTTAATACTTGAGAAAAATATATACAAATTTCTAAGGTGAAAAAAGGTTTGTAAACTATAACACTCAACTATGCTTATCAAATGTATTAAATCTATGGGCCTGAAAAGGTATGTAAGGTGTTTAATAACTAATTAGTTCAGTTAAAATGGTTTGAGCTCCTTGAAATTTTTCAGACATACTGCTTGCATATTTGTATGACTAAAACGCATTACGTTCCAAATCTAGACAGTTTTTAGTTAACACACCACAGAAATGTTGGACTGTACTTTTTTCAGTTTTATCAATTACTTCCAATACTTAAATTAATCGGTTTAATACTTTTCCTGATAAGTCTACATAATGGACACAAACTGACATCTGGTCAGGATTAGACAAATATAGTTAGCATCATATTTAACTAAATGCATATTTGTTTAAAGATTGAGATCAGTAAAAAATAATCTACATATAAAACAGTAAATTGAATTATTATGTATACTGTATTCTAAATATAGATATTTTGTGAACCATTTTGAATTATCTGTCATTGTCTTCCTTAAGGAATATTGATGTTGGCATATCTTAGTAATTTTGGTTGAAATAGCCTGAAGCTTAATAAATAATTTTGTTAAAAAGATGACTGAACATTTTCTTTTTTTTTCAGGGTCGTGATCCAAGAGATTATCAATTATATTTTTATTTTCATTATTGTATCCCCTAATTGAGTGTCAGAATAGATGTAGCCATATTTACAAATTCATTAGATTTTTCCTTGATAGAAAAAAATCTCTCTATTACATTCAGTTAAAAAGATACCTATAGGGTCAGGAATAAAAAACATTAGTAACATTTATGAGGAGATTATTGTATTTGTTGCATACACTGAGTAATGCAGGAAAATTGTCTAACACAATCAACCACAAATCTATCCATGTATAGTCAGTAGTAGTGTTGTATGCCGTCGATTCAACAATGATAGTTGAAGGAAAAGGATAAAAGATTGACTCAAAATTTAAATTATTACTATTTTATTGAAAAATATTTTAAGTCCAAAACATTTAATTAACTCACAAAAACAAACTGACGTGAAGATGCTTGCTCTGACTGAACTAAAACACATCTGATTTTGTCTGTTAGGAACCCCCTTATTTTACTTAGATTTCGTGTGAAACCACTTGACCCCGGACATGATGATATTATGTTTTTAATATCCCATCTAAAATGCTTTTTAATTATTTATCCTATAATTAGTTTATTTTTGGTTGGCCTAGTGATTTCTATCTTTCACAAGATTAATCGTTTTTTATTAAATAAGTATTTGCTGTTACTTTATTGGTTTTGTCTAAAGTTAATTAATACTGAATGCCCAACTCTAATTATTAGGTGGTTGGTTTTGTGATTTCTACATTCTACAACCTTTCATATATCTTACAACGATTTGTTATTACTTATCATAAATCTACTTGTGCATATTCGTATATTGATTTATTATAATGATATTGGTTTTTAGTTAACAACCTTTTATATGTTTTTTAAGGATTTGTTATTATTGATCATAAATCAATTTGTAAATATTCAAATATTGATTTATAATAATTATAGTAGTGAGATTTATTTTATTACTTATGTAACCCTATGTTTAACAGTTATCTTGGGAACCTCCATGATTCATTGATTATTTCCTAGTTTCTTACATCAGTTTACAATTTGACTCTGCATTTTTAAACTGCTGAACCACCCGTGCACTGTTGCTCGTTAAAAATCCAACCTCTTTTATGTATCCATTTTTATATATATAGATAGATTAATGCCTTCAAAGTTTCAATTTGTATTACTATATTGTATTTACTTATAAAGTAACATTTCTAATTATATTTTTTAAATTTTTAAATATTTATTGAATTACATACCTGAGTTTTTGTTGAAAATTCCGTTGGGCTGTACTAATTTATGTATAAATTATAAGATATTTTTGTGTATTTTAATCATTGTATTAATGGGCATAGTTTGGTGAAATTATCTGTGGGGGACTAGAAAACCATATTCCAAAAACTCTTTATGTTTAACTTGAATTAAAGGGAATGAAAATAATTTCTAGAAAAAAATAATATATTTGACTCATTGCATTTAATTTTGTAATACAAAAAAGATAAAACTATCAAAATGAAATTATTAAATCAAACTTTGATGTTTGTATTTTTCTGCATTCATATTATAAATATAACAAATTATAAATTCATTTAAAACTATAATTTCAGATAAAATGTTTTGAATGGAAGTAAACACCACGGGGGTGTTACAAAAGTTTCTCTGGTGGCTATAGCCCCCATGGAGCGGGTCCACTTCGGTCGTCATCCAGCGACCACGAGGGTGCAGGGGTGGCTGTCCAGGCTCCTGTTACTCTATCCACTACTGGATCGATGACGTTATAATTTAAGGTAAATGTGGTTGATCTGTACTGTTCAAAATATATGGAATGGAATTGTATAGATTACTCAGAAGCTATGGAAATAGATGAAGATGATTGCGAACCGATGGACATAGAACTTGTTAAAGACGATTATATGGAAACAGATGAAGAAATGGTTGAAACGATAGATATGTACAATGAGAAAATAGAATTTATGGATGTGGACGGGATTAATGAGATGAAGGTGATATACGGATACTAAGAAACAGATGACGACAGGATCAGTTTCTACCGACAGCGGATTAGAGGATTTAACCGATACAGACGTAGAAGATGATACATAAAAGAAAACTAGTAAAAGGCAGTGGAAGTAGAATAAATAATTATTGTAGACGGATTTCGAGTTTTAACTTCTTCTCGTAAAAGAGATGAACGTAGAAAACTTGAAAACGGGTCGTGATGGCTTAGGTTGAACTTTCATACTTTCGGACTTGGCTCAGAAGAGACAGATGGAAGGCTGAAACAAGCTCAACATTTGATATTATTTTGTATCAAATATGTGACAGTGTTTTAAAATAAAGTCGAGTCATTTTTGTAAATATATATTTTTATTAAAAATTTTATTTGGAAATTACCATCAAAGTTGGTAGTGCCCAGTACTTACATACTTTATATTAAATTAAAAACATTGAGTAATGGATTATCCGTTATTTTACGACTTTATATGGTTGTTTTTAGGAGTAAAATTGATATATATATATATATATATATATATATATATATACTATAGTATATATGTATGTTATAATATTAAACCCTTAATGTGTAACATTAAAAAGAAAAAAAGGGGGCTTATGGTTCCCACAGGAAATACTATAATAGTAAAGACAAAAAAAATATAACTTTTCATTTAAAAATTAATTTAATTCATCAAATAATTTATGTATAAAAAATTATTAATTGATTTATTAGGTATAGATATTATATTACTTATAAATAGTTTATAATTATTGGTTCATTTCAAGTATTGTATTTAAATGTAATGTTGTTATTTAATGTAAATTAAAATTTTATAATTTTTATTCTATTAAACATTTAATATATAAAATTAAAAAAATAATAACCAATAATAATAATAATAATAATTGTTCCGTTTTAAATCATTAATTTTCAAACCAAAAGAGACAAATTACTTAAAAACAAAATACCCCGTTATACGATATTACTCACTGCTGATATTAGCAATAGTAGTCGGATTGTGCTGAACTAATATTCACCGCTGCCAACTACCATAAGTTGAACATGTCCAAATTCACCAGCCATTGATGCAACGTGTCGTCGTTTTTTTTCGATTTCGTTCCCGACAATAATTATACATTACTCGATTTTTAGCAATAATTTTTTTTTTTCAATGGATAAATATAAAAATAATGTTCTGTTAAAAATGAAATTTATTTTAATCAACGATAGAAGTAAAATATTTGTTTCTACTTCTATAATATGGCATATGTGGTATATTACACTTCATACAAAACAAATTTTAATAAATTTAGAACGTAAAATTTTTGAAAATAACACGGCAAATATGATAACTAATTAAGTTCATTTGATAGGTACTTAAAAAAAAAAAAACAGCTTAGTCATCGCCTTTGCTAAAAATTGTAAAACATTTTTCACGCATTTCTCCCGACTCGACCTAAACTACAGAAAAATAACATACTTTCATTAATATCAATTGTTTCGTGTTATGTACTATGAAATATTAAAAAATTAAACATTAATTTATGTTTTTTCGGAGATTAATCGACTGCAATTATTAATTATTAAGGTATAACATTCTCTTAAAGGACACTCAATAAAATGTAAATTTTCTTATAGCCGCAACCACCAACCTGAAAATACACGTTAAAATTACCTTTCGAAATCGAGATGGCCTAATAATCATTATATTTAAATTTTTAAATATTTTAAAATTAATATTATAAAAGCTATATAGTACGCTGATGAACTGGTAAACAAACAATCTATTTTTCAGATCCGTATACATCACGGTCGGCTTTATTAGGCATCTGGTAGGTACCTAAAATCTAAAAATAAACCAACTATTTTATATAATTTTTCAAATAACCCATTGACGTACCGCTATCTGTTGAGATATCGATAAACTAAATGAATTGGTTTCCTTATCGCCAATTCCCATGTTTTATTTATGTATATTTAACCTATGGCTACTTTTTACTTTTACGTATGGTCCGGAACGCTGTGCATATTTTTGTGTAGAAATTGTTCTTTTGAATTTACTTAAATTGACATATAATTGACAAGTAGCTTGATTAATTTTATGTAGGCATGTTTTCAATTTTTATTAACAAAATAAAACAAATTACACTACATTAAACATTAATTAACACGAATAAATAATTTTGACTACACGGTCGAGATACATCATGATGAATCAAAAAAATATGTAACCATGAACGGTATGAACATAATGACGATGGTGAAAAATTGAACTGAAAAAGGATATTTAAAATTTGAATATACTGTCTTATTATTTTGGTGATATTAATCCGGGTCCAAATTAATTTAACCTTCAAGTAACTAAAAAATACATAAATAATAAATTATTTTTATAAGAAAAAACAAGAAATAACTTGATTTTTGGTTAATAACAATGTATTAAATTGTTTTAATATATTATGTTACATAATTTTGTTTTACAAAAAACATTTTGAAGCATTTTTTTTTCTAGACATTTCCACTAACATTTGGAACTTAGGATATAATTTTCAATGCTGAATACTATAGTGAATTGAATTGATAGAATATAGTGTATCTTGTAATGCTGTTTTTTGTTGTAATTGTAATCATGTTGCAAAACAAAATTGAAAATTTAATGAAAGCTGGATTTAACAAACGGAGAAAAGAATGTTTTTTATTTGAGTATTTATTTATATAAATTAAAATTAATATATAAAAATACTCTTATTCCGGGTATAAATATTATATAACTATAAATCTACGTTCGATTACTGCTTATATTATTTGCGGGTAGTCAATAACAATCATCGGATTAGCAAAAATACACGATTACGTTCAAAAATCGATTTCATATAGCTTAAATTAAAATTTGATGTTATAAGTTTCGGGTTAAATAGTGTATGCCTCTTATTTGTTTATTACGATTTCAATACTATTTTTGTACGAGTATAGCACACATTTTTTATTATAATAACATGTTCATAAATTGTATATTTGATTTAAATATCTTTAGAAGCTCATCAGAGCCGAAAATAGCACCCAGTAATCATCAGAAAACTGTTGATTATAACTTGAACCTAATTGAAATTCTTTAAAATACTTTACAACAAAATCTAAATACTCTAATGCGAGTTAATTCGATGAATCAAATGAGTGTGAAGTTTTTCCTTTTACTCATTCAAATATTGGAACATTAGACAAGGATTGAAATTATGATACACTGATTTGATAAGAAAACTCAACCGTTAGTAAGTCTGCAATTACATAGTTCCTACGATCTATATATACAATGTGATGTTAGATATTAAATACTAAAGTATTTTTGAAAAGATAATTGTATCTATAAATACTTTTACTGTATAATATTTCAAACGTCAAACTTGCCAAGCAGATGCAATGCTAGTACGATTATGTTGTGTAATGTTGGATATAAATCATTCGGCGGTACTAAGAGGAAGAGGATTAAAAACTAAAAAATAATGATAAACAGGAAAACGGATAAACGGTTATTGAAAAACCATTGATGGATATTGAAAAAAATGCACTCAATTGGTGAAAAAAAAATATAAAACTCGATTGATGTAACGTTCCTATTATAACCTTGGTGTAATGTGCAAGATGTGACAGTTAGTGCAAACGGAATGAAAGTACAACGCATAAAAAATTACAACACATTGTATAAATATATTTTATTAAATGCTCAAATATTTTATCAAAAGTACATCGTAAATGGGACGAATAAAATATTTTTCAAATTGAACACTATACATTTATATAAATATATGTATTATACCTCATATCCGATAGCGTCCAGGGCATAGGCGCAATTTCAGTTTTTAACTTGGAGGGGCTTAACATATTTAAATGAAACAGAACCATGGGGGGCTCTGCCTCCCACATACCCCATTCATTACCGATATGGCGATATCATATTTTTCTCACCCACTTTCCTACATTTAATATATTTTAATGCATTTATTAATAAAACTACAAATATTTGTATAAAAAAAAATAAAGACATTTAGGTAAATAAATGTAATATATTATATTAATTAAGTATATAATATATTAATAATAAGTATATATTATATTAATTAAGTATTATATTATATTAAGTATATAATTATAATTGGAACCTTCGGTTAGAAATTGCAAATTTTTCTAATATTTTTTCGTTAGACAATTCATTTGATAAATCTCGTTCTATATAAATTAATGACAAATCTGTAGATCTATCTTGATTCATAGATGTTCGAAGCCAATTTTTTAATCTTTTTCATTGCTGAAAATCATGTTGCACTGGATTGTTTCGTGTTTCCAGAATTAAACTTTAGAAACAACTTTTTTCAAATAACATTTGCTGTATTATGTAGATTAGATAACTAATGAAGGATTTAATACTTTAATTTAAATATAAATTTTTGGAGGGGCTAAGCCTATAGTTCCTATAATTGCTCTTTATATAGTTTTTGATTGTCATAAATCGTTTCTCCAATGAACAGTTTCTATCTCTCTAACACATTAGTTCTAATCTAACACACACACACATACACACGTATCCGATATCTTTTTCAATATGCCGCCTAAAAAAACAGTTCTGAGCATAGAATATGAACTAATATCTATTCCTGACATTTCTTTGCAAGTTCTCAAAAAACGTCAATCGTTCGATATGTTCGATAACGAGATAACGTTCGTCCACAATATTTGTATATACAATAAATACAACACGTATATCATGCATAGATATATTTTATTTTATCGAAAATACATCGCGAATGGGATGAATAAAAAAAATCTTATTATATTAACGGATGTTAAGGAGTCATTTGACGCTGCAGACTGCAACAACTGAGGGTCTCGTAAAGTATCAGCCTGACCTCACTCGGCAACCGCGGGAATTCTGGCTTCGGGGTCGATGGCCTCCGTCAGACGTTCCCTCATATCCCATAGCGTCCAGGAGCAGTCGTCATTGGTCACTCGGGTTATCCGTGATACCGTAAATTCTACAATGGACATATTGTGTTCAGACCTGTGGGACAACCAAGGTCTGCGCGCCGTGGTTTTGAAAATCAGGGCTGACGAGTCCGCGGACTTTAGCCGCATATCCGACCATTTCGAAAAACACAACTTAAACAAAAACGGGTATTCGGATCCTGTAACACACATCCACGTCATCGAGCGATACACGTTTAAAAACAAAAACATTGATTAATAACAGGTCGTAACAATAATAAAACGCGATTGCAAAGAAATACTCGATGATTTTAACTTCATGTGGTTCAATAGAAGTATAGCTTTGGCCGTAAAGTAAACGCTTTTAAATTCCAAAAGGCCCGTCGAACATTTAGCACCGGGCTTCTTTTGGGGCACTGTAAGAAAAGAAAACATTAAAATCACTACGCACATACTTCATGCGTGAAATGATAATGCTCCGACGAATGACTTACAAATCGTTATAGACCGGACCGCGTCCTTGCATCCGAGAGCATTTATCACTGCCGAGTGAATCTCCGAGCCGCTAATATCCAGAGGCGCGTTGTATAAATGCAAAATCTAATCGGGAGTTTTAATCGATTATTATTATTTAGCCATTTTCCATTAATACGTCAACGCAGTGATATCTTCATGTAGCGATGACGGAGTATCTATTTACTTGTCGGTATATGTAAAGAAAGTTAAAAATGTAACCCTGTAATATTTTTCGGAACTTTAAGCATTGATTAAAACATGAAAAAACGAAGCCAAGAGAAACAACTATCAACCCTTCCCAGGAAATACATCACTACGTCAACTTAAACGTTATAGTAAACGTGTAAGCTTACTTTGGACGGGGCTGCAATTCGACGCTCATTCACAAACTTATTTTTGCTAGAAAACCGATTCAATTTGCTAATGATGTAATTTTTTTGTGCTGGCGTCCCATCCGACAATTTGATCAGCGTTCTTTGGTCGTTTATATGGGCATGTTTGGAATACCTGAAATATCCGATAGAAATCATACGATGTTGTTACGAATAATTCTACAAGTGCTCGAATGGTCGATGATAAGAATGAGTATATTAGACTTCCTACGATGTGATAATATTATCATTTTTATTGATTTATGGTGAGTATTGGGATTTATATTTAAATTCAATACCCTAACACCGAGACTGTTAGGATCTGAACATTTGGAAATTCTTCTCTTACTTGACTTTTAATTTTTTCCCTTGATCCAACGGCAACAAGTGCAGGTTGGCCACGCAACGTTTGGCATCCTCGACGTCGTTTAGCTCGACGAGAACTTGTCTATCTTTTAATATCTTTATGGCCTTCACATTACCGTACAGACAGAACAAATTAAAGACTTTGTCACAGTTTATCTCGTTTCCCAACCCGTGTACGAGCAGCGTTCTTCCTAGTTCAGCTGGCCGCCTCCAAGACGATGCTGGCCGGTGGCGATGTGGTAAAAAAGAATCTCCGCTTCCTGACTCGGGCTGTCTGTCGATTCGCTGCACTCTCCTTGGCCGTATCTCTCGGTTTCTGAAAACGTTTCTAACATACAAATATCATTATTATCATTATCACAGCTATTGTTCGACCGAAAATAAATGTATTTATCTGTCAAACGTTTTACACGTACTGTCTGCTCAAATGGTGTCCGATTGATTCTGATTGCCGTCCTCCGTCACGAATCGGTTGGCGTCTATGCTCATCACATCGACGTTGTGTAGGGCGCAACAACGAGTTCTGACTATAGTTCCGTTCACATCTATCCATTGTGGTAGTAGAATATGGTAGTCTTAAGTAAATTATGAACGAAAAGAGCCACGATTTCAAGATGACCGTTTTAAATTGTGAGCACTCGTGCAATTAACAATATAAATCATTTAACGAGATTCAATAAGCAATCAAAGTAAACATTTACGTTTTCATGGTTTCAACACACCGACTTTTATTTAAACATTTAGCAAATAGCCGATAAATGGATATATACATTTTAAATTTTTTCTTTCATGTTTTTAGCCGTGAATGTACATGGTTTGGCATTACGCTATTTTTGTGGAAGGACTTGATCGAAATAGGAACGAAATTATCAGGGTATCAGGGTATGACCCCATCACAGTACGGCCGTAAAATATGACGTTAACGAGTCTAGCTTAACGCAGGACACGTGTGCCAACAATGGTCACATAGAATATTGTGCAACGAAGGGACGGACGGATAGTTGGCGAATAATGGACAGTGCGTCCGGTGAAATGCGTAGATTCAAGTGAAGTCGAACGCGTTAACCCGAAATGGAAAAGTTTATGACCATTTCTTTTGGAAAACGACGGAACATCCGTACGGTATTGTAGCTAAAGGGGAGGGAGCTATAGATGGACCCCCTTGGAGTTATTCTAGTTATGTTATATCATGCTTAATGTCTATTATCATTTCTTACTGACTTGTAAATATTTATGTTAACCATTTTCTAAACGTCAAAAAATTGTAATTATGTTAGCTTTAAGTTTAAATAACTAGATGTCAGGAAAATTGTATTAATAAAAAAATAAAAAAAATTATGCTTAGCCTATAAGTAATAAAATAATATAGTATTTGTGCCAGTGGTTCAAACTATAAACTACTGCTTCAAAACATTTCAGTTAAGACTTTATTTTAAACCTGTTTTTTCTGATTGTTCTTTTTTCTTATTTTTTATGTGTAAATTTGTTAAATATATTTATTTATGCAATATGTTAACAATTGTTTATATTCGTTTATGTTTTTACGTTGTTGCATGTTGCTTTGTTTTTTTAGATTAAAAATTAGATTAAAAACAAAGATGGTCATGGAACGATTAACTGTTTTAGCATTGTTATATATACATAAAGAGTATAGACGTATAGACGAATAGTTCAAACGTCCAGTCAATCATAAATTATTTTGCAAGTGAAAAAATAGATCTATTTTATTTTGAAATTGCATGTAAAATTTTTTTTACATATTTAAAAAAGTGTTTTATAAAATTGTATACGGTATAATACTATCGATGTTACACTCTCGTGAATAAATAAATAATTTTATTGTTTGCTGTATCAAATCTTCAATTTAATATATGAAACAATACGCTAAAATTATTCGTTCTGCTATTTTGATAATGTTCAAATGTCGTTCGCTATAATTTTTGGGCGTATGTAATTTGCGCCAAATACAACCCCCAAAAAAAAAAATATATGTAAATTGCGCCACACCTAAAAATTAATTTTGATAATTTGCGCCACTTATAAAATTGTAATTTGCGCCACACAAAACTAAATAAAAGGGCATTAAGTAATCTGCGCCATCGTGTACCTACAAAAAATGTAATTTGCGCCACTTTAAAATTAGTAAATAATTTAATATATTTATTATTTATACACAGTGTTAGGAAATATCTAAATAAGTTATCTAGGTAAAAATTATTTATATTTTATCTTATCTAGATAAATTTATACTCAGTTATCTATATCTTCATCTAGATAAAAATCCTGTTATCTATGAGTACCAATCTAGATAATTTATTTAAATGGAATAAAAATAAAATTTGAAAATTTAAAATGTTTTTATTTTTTCATTTTTACATTTTTCTGTACATCATATACCTATTACACAGATAATAACTGACAAGATAACAATCTTCTTATGAAGTTTATTTCAAAAAAAATTATTTTATATCATATGTTAATTAATGTTTGAAATGATTTTAAAAAATGATATTTATTTTAAAATGTTTTTAATTATGAATTTTTTACCTAATATCTGTAGGCTGTAGTCAGGGCTGTCCTGATGATTTTCGGGGCCTTAAATATCGAAAATGTCATTATCACGCATCAGTTGCATTTTGAAACTCAAATGTGCGCAAATAGACTTCACAAATTTAGTACCCTGCACTTACAACAATATGAATAAGTAAATAAATTCATAACGCAACATGTCATATAATTAAACTTAATATAATAAATCCTGTCCAACTGTGGTGAAAGCGCGGGGCCCGGTGCGAGGGCCCCGCTCGCCCTGCCCTAGGGACGGCCCTGGCTGTAGTATCCTGAATATTTTCAAAATCAAACATGAAATTATCTCATATTTATCTAGATAAAAATGTACTTATTTTTATCTTTATCTAGATGAAATTTAGTATAACTATCTTTATCTAGATAAATTATTAGTTATCTATTCCCAACACTGTTTATACATTAATATAGTTTTGAAATGTGAAATAAAAAATATGAACGCACACGTGATTAATATCGGACTAATTGTAAATATCAAGATACAGCTGATCAATATTATCAATATTCGATATTATGATAATTGATAATTTTTATTATATTAAACGTACCTATTCGATTTTGCCTGTACTTATTATTATTAGTAGAACACGGCACGCGTTGATATTATCGCATTTCCGATATGTTATCGGTAAATTTATCTGCTGGTAAATTCCTACAATTCAAGTTGAAAGTGTGGCGCAGATTACATGTTCCATTTTGTTTTCTGTTGTGGCGCAAATTACCAAAATTAATTTTTATATTTTTGCGCAAATTACATACGCCCTTAAATTTACCTATTGGTGGCGCAAATTACAAGTAATAAAATTGGCGCTAAATACCATCTCCCTAATTTTTGGGCAATTAGATCTTCTATTCTCTTATTTGTTGTAAGTCAAATGGAGGAATATTGAAGTTCAATATGGAATAAAGGTAATTTTTTATCGACTGCGCTCGTTTAATCTTTATTAATTTTCATAAAAACATAAATTAATCGTTATCGCGCATCTTCTGAATTTTTCATAGTACACAACACGAAACTATTGATATTAATGATAGTGCGTTTTTATTTCTTTGTAGTTTTGGCCGAAATGCGTGATTAATGTTTTACGGTTTTCAGCAAAGGCGATGAGCATTCTGATTAACTAAGCCATTTTTTTATTGAACTATCACAAAACGATCAAATTAACTTAAAAGCTATCAGATTCGCTGTGTTTTTTCTGAAACTCTACGTTTTTAATTCATTAAAATTAATTTTGTATGAAGTTGAAACAGTCATTTTCTTTTTTCAAGAACATTCAATCCAAAACAGACACTTGACGTACATCGTTGATTAAAACAAATTTAAAGTTTAACAGAACATTATTTGTAGATTTATCTGTTGAAAAAATAAATATTTCTAAAATCGAGTTATGTGTAATTATTATCGGGAATGGAATTTTACAAATTAAATGTTTTACAGAATAAAAACATAAATCTTAAATTTACATTAAATAACTTTAAATTAAAATTAAATTAAATATAAACCAATAATTATAACCTATTTATAAATAACAGAATATCTTTATCTAATAATTCAATTAATAATTTTTATACATAAATTAATTTTATTATATTTTATATTTTTTTTTTCATCTATATATCGTTTCTTATGGGAGTCACAAACCCCTTTTCATTCATTTTTTTTTAATTTTACACATAAAATATTTAATATAATAACGTATAATATTATTCCTAAAAACAACCATTTATAATATAAAGATGTCATTTAAATTCTAACTCCATAAAATGACCGACTTTAGAAAAACGTAATAATTTAATAAATTTTTCGTAAAATAACGAATAATCGATTACTCAATTTTTTTAATTTAATATAAAATATGTAAGTACTGGGCACTTTGATGATAATTTCTAAAGGTTTTTGGTCATTATATTCAATAAAGATATTTATTAACAAAAATAACTTGTTTCAACGCTATTTATATATTATACTAACCAATATGTAATTAACTAATCTGTGTATAAATGTAATTATAAATAAACTTTAAAATAAAATGATTTACCATCAACTGAATTTGATAAAAAAGTAAATCGTTTACTGTATGAAATTCATTATTACTATCTTCTGAAAAGATTTTTGAAGAATTTTCAAAAGTAATTTTGTATTTTACTCTTCTCTTTTTATTTATTCGTGTAACTCCATCAGCATTTCTCGACCAATTTAGATATAATCTTACTTCAAGTATTTTTTCTATGAATATTTAATATAAATTAAATTAAAATGTAATAGGTATCATAAACAAATCCTTTTTTCACACATGACAGGCAATTGATCTGTACGACGTATACGACAATTGGTTAAACAATTTGGAGATACAAATCAGCTCCGTGAATTTGTAGAGACACACCATCAACTGCTGTAGAAGAAATCACATATTTGTAGAATTGACTCAAAGAATGACGATATGACATTTTCTCAACCATTTATGGGATAATTATATCGGATCCCATTAGATAAAACTGAAAATTTGAAAAATTGACTTGATACTGACATGCATATGTTTTGACCACGATGTAAGGCGAACTGACTGATTACTATTTGAACATGGTATTTGACCGAATACGGGTGACACTCCAGTCAATAATAAATTAAGATAAAAACTGAATTGAAAAATAATAACTGACAATTAGTATGGAAAACCCGATAAAGCTACTTAAATATTAAAAAAATAATTTATCTTTAGAGAATATTTTTGAATAGGCTAAATGTGTATAGTTTATTGAACAAATATGCATTAAAAACTAATAAAATGACCCAATAATGCTAAAAATTTAAAAACTTCGAAATATGCAAAAAAATTGCAAAATAAAATGTACAGTCTTAAAACCCTCTGTTTGATCTACAATCGAACTTTGAGGGACCAGTCTCAATGACGCGATAAAAAAAAAAAAAAAACAATGATAATAATAATTTTGCGCTCTACTTTGTGGAGTTAGGCTATTACTCTGAACACCGTTTTCGGTGCCTTATAGGCAACCTAACCGCCAATCTCGCTGGGTGGCGGCGACTACCATACGGAAGAAAGGAACTTAAAACAGTGTTGTGTCGTGTTTCTCAAATTGTTTATCAAATTTATAAGAAAATATCAAAGGAATATTTATTTCGTTAAAATCTTTCTTTTTGAGTTTATCAACCACGTCAAGACGAGGTAAAAAAACATTTTATACAAAATAATATTTCTTTCTATCACAAGAAAAGGTACATAATAAAAGTGTTATAATAGCTCGTTTTGAACATTTGTGTCACTCCTTGTTCACTAAATCTAGATTCACTTCATTACAGTATACATTCAGTGGCATGGTGAATTTTCTGTACCTACGAGGCCAACAAAATTTGAAATACCCACTAACAAGGCCAGGGAGCTAGGGGGTTTACTAAACATAAAAAACATTTGTAGCTACTGATCAAGTAACATATCCCACCTGGGCCCAGGTTTGAATGTATGAATCTAACTGAATAATTAGCATTTATTATTATAGTTTATGTATGTTGCATGTATATTGTAAAGTTACTATAGTATGTTCGTGTTATAGATCCGCATGATCCATCCATATATTGACAAAAACTATGAGGTCACAGCCTCAAAAATCTCATCACGCTATTGTACATATTTTACTTAGATTTTAGTTCCAGTATAATGGAAAGTAGTTAAAGCCATATTTAATGTAAAAAATACTATATAATATACATATTTTATCAAGAACTCAGAAACCCATCTAGAAAACGTACCAATATACATAATACCATACATAGTACATAGTACTATCTATAATCAGTGATACTACTTAATATAAATATAATAAAGTACTTACTAGTATATAAATACTTACATAATTAGTGTTGTTTTTTTTAAAAGCCATACATATATATCTTTTGTTCAAAAAATCATTACAATTATATTATACCATAGATAAACAAACAGAAAAATTGCATCAGTAATAAAAGCAAAACCATATTGTACTCTTTATATTAAAACTTCCTTATAATGAAAATAATTAGTTCTTTTTTTTTAATTAAGTTAATGCCTTGATAATAGAACCAATGGGTTTGTATTACATTACTAAACTGAATTAAACTATTGTTTAAAAATTAACATGATTCATAAACAATACAATTTTTTTAGTATTGTCTTTTTTGGGACTCAGTACATCATAAAGGTGCTTAGGTATGTCGAATTTTTGTCAGGCTTCTTATAAGTCTCTGCATTTTATGTATTTAAAATATGTTGTATAGTCACATGATTGATATTTTCCAAGAAGTTCTTTTACAATGAGATAGGCAAGCGTGTAGTATAGTAATAGGTCAATGTGAAGTATGTATAACCTATTCTAAGACAATTCAATATCAATTAATTTCTAAGTTTAAGGAATATTCCATTTTTCTGTTTTTTTTTTTAAATTTATTTAATTTAGTGTTTATTTTTAACTATTAATTTTGTCATTTATATTTAAATTGGTTATAAATAATTATGTTTAGATCTTTGAATTTATATTTCATGTCTTTATGTCTTTCACAATGCTGGGACATCCACATTTTTTTTTATTTTTATTACATATATTATAACCAAATCTTTACTTTACCTTATAACTAACCAAAGATGTAGGTAGATCATTTAGGGTATGAGGGAGGGAAGGTGGTTAAATATATTTAGATATAACTATTTTTATTATTATCTATTAATTTATTAGCTATTGATTGTAGCATTGGAATAGGGGGGATTTGAACCTCCCCTTACCTACTTAAAGTAGCAGACTTATGGAGGGAGGGTCCAGGAGTCTGGATTTTCTTGATATTCTGTTATATTACAATACTGCGATAGTGAGTTTTTTTTAAAACCTATTCATCTACATACATACATCTACATACAATATAATATATATATATAAACACAATATAAATTATAACATATTTGATTTTATAAAAATAATACATTTGAAATACATATTATTTTATAGGACCCCCCCCAAATTTTTTTTTTTGAAAATCCACCACTGGAACTAATTCCTTATTAACCAAAATAATTAATTAATTTTAATAACAATCTAGTGCTTGTAAAAACTTTATATGTTTTCAACTATAACTTCAAATGCAGTTATTAGATTTAACAGAAACTCAAGAACGTATAGTGCTTAATAATCAAAAACATAAATGTATTTGGTTAGAATGTACTTAAAAATTAAATTTTGAAATTCTTCATAAATTAATTTAGTTTTTATAATGTATTTGATCTTTTCTAAATCCATAATAACGAGATTCAACTATTACATTAGTTTGTGTGCATTTTTATGGTCAATATAAAAATGAAAAATTCAAATTCTCAACCAATAAAATTTATAATTTTGACTTAAAACAGAAATATTAAATACATTATATAAATTATATTAAAAATGTTGAGTTGGTATCAATAATTATAAAACAAAAATTCATACAAAAATGTATTTACTTGAAGGACAAGGATATTGAATCAAAACATATTTTGGTCTTTTTAAACGTTCTTATATTAGATAATAATCAAATGTCAGAAATTACAAGTCATTTACTTCCCTCAAACGCCTGATTGCGGATCTTACGGTAGTTGCAGCTGTTGTGGAATATACATATGCTCCTCCAGCTACAGTCCGTCTACAACGTTTGCATGACCAGATTCCAACACACGCCCTCTTCATAGATTCCTAAAAAAAAAAAATTTAATAAACCTTTTTATATTGATAACAAAGTATATTAACTAAAACCATAAAATATTTAAAGAAACTATAAATGTTTATGAGTTAACACAAATACAGTTCTTATATTAAAGGTAATAAATTTATAACTAAAATCTTATTTTTAAGAATAATACTAGTACAAACAAAATGAAAGATAATAAACTGAGATGGTGATTTGAACATCTGATGAGACAAATAGAAACAAAAGCAGTAAGAGTGGTTGTAAAAATGAACGCTGAAGGAAAAAAGGAAGAGGAAGACCAAAAAAAGATAGTAGGATACAATCAAGACAAGTGTAGGTGTAGGACAAAGGTGGCAGACTTCAAATAGTTGGGAATAAAGATAGAGAGAAGAATACTAGTAAAAACAAAGTAGTAACATTTAAAAACAAAATATAATAATAGAATATACCATAAAATCTCATAATTTTATTCACAATATCTCAAAACAATTTTGTCAACATAAATAAAATATAAATATACATAAATAAAATGTAATTTTAAAATAATGTGTTCCCATGAATAAACTTAAGCATAAACATGCAAAATTACTTATCTGTAATAATCTTTAGTTTTGAACAATTTGTGATTTAGCATTATTAGCATTAGTACTCAAAACATTAAAAAATATGAAATCATAAGTAAAAAGACATGAAATATTAAATTTTTGAGGATGTATTAACAGTAAAGTAGTATAAGTACCTATACAATTTTAATTCAAGACCCTACTTATGTCATAAATAATTTAAAACAATATAATGCATTAACTTAGAAGAATTTAATAAATAAGCAAAAACCATGTAAAAAAAAAAAAAACTTTTAAGTTACAACAGTGAAATTAGATTTATATAAGTAAATATAATAAGATAAATAATTTATCAATAATTAGAACCTTCAACTTGCTTACAAAAAAATGACAGAAAATAATTAGCAATTGTTATAAAACCAAGAATATATTAATCTCTTGTGTGTATTTGTGTATCAGTAAGTCTTGATTAGTGATGGGCATAATCGAATGATTAGTAATCGAGACATTTTAATAATCGAGATATCACTCGAAATAATCATTCGAAATGTCCAAATGAAATATTAATAATCGAGATATCACTCGTTCAAAATAATCGAATTGTTTTGAATGAAATATCGAATAATAACAATAGACGGGTTTCTTTTTCTTATGTTATCTTTACATTATTTATACTTGGTAAATATCAACAACTTTACTATAGCTATGTCCTACCAAATAATCCTATGGTTAGAAAAATATATTACCCATTAAGTCAACAACAATTTAATAATAGTTTTATTATAGTTTATAATAGTTAAATTCCCTCGTTTCATGGACGTCATTCATTCATTCCAAATAATTTATATCCGATTATTAACATTTTGACTATTTTGAGGCTAAGAATTCATTGTTTTAAAAATAAACTTAACAAACGAGAAATCATAAGAAAGTATGATTCGATTATAATATAATCGAGATATTATTTTCGTAATCGAAATATCTCGATTATATAATCGATATAATTTTCATAATCGAGATATCTCGATTATATATCTCGATTATGCCCATCACTAGTCTTGATATAACAAAGCAATATTAATTTATATCACAATACTTAGTAAGGTCAATAAAATACAAAATTAAAATATTGAAAACATTTTAATCTCCAAAAATGAAATTAAAATATTTAAAGTGGATGATATAAGTTAAGGAATTGTAGAAGTTGGTAAAAATATGTTCAACTGTTAGTAGATTAAAAATAAAGTAGAAACATCATCGATACATGTCTACGAGAAACTATATGCAATTTATAAGACATATTATACTTGACTCTTTGTATCAATCGTTAAAGCAATAATTAATAATTTAATTTAATAATAATATCCTTACTTTTCCGCAGAAAGAACAGGTATATTTGCTGTGCTGGGTGATTTCGATCTTCTTGACCATCTTACGCAGCGAGGCACCATATCGAGTACCATATTTACCTACGATTCCAACCTTCTTGGTACGTTTGGCCTGAAATAATTAAAGATATAAATGAAAACGGCGAACGAAGAGAATAGTAAACAAAAATCTAACGATTCAAAGACGAAATCGAAGTTGTCTGCGAACGTCTTCGAAACATTCAATAATAATATAAAATGACAGACTAAAGTTCCAAGATTTTACGAAATGTTAAAGAACGACTTCTACAACAGTGTAACGAAAAGATTCGTTTCACTTTAACCAAAACGATCGTTCGGATAATTCAAGATGAAACTTACCATTTTGACGGTGTTGAAGTTCTTTTGCAAAAACTTAATTGAACAACACAAACAAGAAGTGTCGGGACTCGGGAAAGGAAAATAAGAGGAGTTCGAGTGATTACGAAAGATTTGAGGTTATTTAATTTTTTAGCGTTTCCAAAGACGTTCCAAAACAATTCATGTCGCGTTCCGATTTCGTATTATCAGTTGACCGTGTTCTTGAATTTTTTTTTCCTCTAATCGTTTACCAGTTTTTAACAACTATACATAAGTATTATTTCAATCACCCGAACTTTAAGGGCAGAAAAATAATTACATATTTCCAACAATTTATTGATTCCGAATTTTCATTGTTTTTTTTTAAATGCCAACATCGCGTTATCATGCCTATGATTACCGGTATCAAGCATAGACCGCTATCGTTCTTATTCATTATCAAAATAATATCAATGTTATCATTCGTCAACTCGTTCAATTTGTTAAATAACGAAAGATTTAAAATTGCTCATCAACCAAACGGTTCTTAATTGAAATACCTTCTGCCTCCTACAACTCGGTTTGTGTTGAATTAGTTGCCGAAAGGAAGACAAACATGTCTGATTTTATTCTGCCGTACCAAGAAATCAACAGTTAAATTGAACGTAATTTGTTGTTGTGTCGGAAATTTTTTTGTTCGCTTATGAATAATATTCTTTTAAAATGTTTGAACTTGAAGATTTTGATTTGGACGATGAAGTAAACAAATTTTATTTATACTATACAATAACAGATATAAAATATTATGTGTGTCATTAAACGCAGTACAATTTGGTTTTCAATATGTTATATCCTTAATCAGTTTTTCCAATATTATTCAAAATCTGATTCATGTTATAGCTTTCAGGCAGTCTATTATTTATATTATTATTACCATTGTTATTTTATAATGTAATCATTTTTTTTTTTTTTTAGGTATTTCTTAATACCCAGATGCCTACTATTAATAAATCACCAATAAAAACATCAAAGTCAACCCATATTCCTATTAGTTTTGAAGACAATAATGAAGTATAGTGTACATTTAAATTTATGATTTTTATTTGCGACAATATTACTTATTATAAATTGTTTTTTAGTCATTTCTTAATGTATCAAATTCAGTTTATGAATCTTCCTTCTTACAAAAACTAGAACTCAAAAATGAATCATCAACAGAAAAAAATAAAAATAAATGTAATGTAAGTAATCAGGTAAGAGGTAAATATAAAGTTTAATATCTTTCATTGTCCTACTATATTAACTTAAAAACATTTTAAATGTTTGAAAAATATAAAATACTAGGAACATATTTGAGTATTAAAAAAATGTTCTAAAACTTTACAATTTATATTATGTTTGTTATAAGGTCACTCAGAATATGTTTATGACTGAAGAACAGGAATCAAATATCACAAAGCCTTCAGATGAATGTCAGTCTAGTAATAACAAATTGCATTTTGATGATGGTTTTGATTCTGATGATGAAGTAATATTTTTCATTATCTTATTTATAAATATGAATATAACTACAATTTTTTTTTTCTAGGCATTTTTCAACACCCCAAATATTTTTAATGAACTTGAAAATTCTCTCAAGACGAATGAATATAGTGAAGAAATAGATTTAAACAGTAGTCATAATGAGGTAACCATACTATTATTATCTTAAATATCTTTATTATAATTTAAAAACTCTGTTTAAATAGTAAATCATTTTAATCAATATTAAGAAAAACTAATTAGTTTATACTTTTTTGTTGATACTAGAGTGTTACCAGTTTCAAGTATGAAAATCACAAATCAATATCAAATACTAAAAGTAAATTAAAATAACATTATTTATTATTTTAAGAGATTTGAGTTTAGTTTTTAATATAAATTGTTATTAAAATTTACTTTAATTTCAGTATTGAATACATAAAATATACATCAATGTTTTTTAATTATTTTTCAGGTTCCAATAAAACAAGTAATAATGGTCTTCTAAATACAACTGTTACCAGTGTAAAAACAACAACTCCAAAATGTGCCCCAAGAAAATTTCCTGGGCCAGCTGGTTTACTGTCAGAAAATGTAACAAATTTGTATATATTCATAAGCGACAGTCAAATTTTTCTTAAATAAATTGTTATTTATTCTTAATCAAATAAATATTTACAGATAGATTTATATTCAGAAGATCCCTTACATTTGGAATCTTTAGACATGTCAGTTAACATTACTGAAAATGATAAAAAAGAAGAAGTAATTAACTTAAATTTTTCAAAAATGTATAGTTATGATTCATTTAAAATGAATGTACTTTAATAGTAGCTTTATGTTATTAATTTTATTAATTAAGTATTATATTATTTTGTTATATTTAGAATTTATGTACTCAAGCAAATGATTCATCATTCTCTTCATCACCATATCAGCAGTTTCTATCAGATTTTTTCACTACCGATGTCAATATTTTATTAGATAAATATAATGTGGCATGGATAAAACAAAAACTGCTTCCATATACAGCCTCTGGTCGTTTTTTTACAGATAAAATACCATTTTTTGTTTCTGTCATAAAGGAGATCGATTGTCTTTCACCAGATCCTACAGTAATCCTTGCTGACAAGACAGGATACATCAGAGGAACAATTCATAGAGCGGTTTGGAACCAATTTAGTTGTCAATTAAAAACAGGCTCTGTTCTTGTTTTATCGAAAGTTGGCATATCATGTCAAAAAATTGTAAAAAGTTTCACATTGAATATCACTAGTGATCATTTAATTGCTATTTACAGTTTTTCAATTGGTAAGCTAAATTATATTTAATTCATTGAATATTTACCAAATAATAATAATTCAATTTTTCTTTTTTATGTTTATAGAAGATACAGAAGAAGTAATTGTTACTCGTACAACAGAACTGAGAAATGAAGACATTGTAAATGAAGCCTTACGAAACAATATATTTAATGTAGAAAATTTAAATAAACATCCACATTCTGAAATCAGGAGTCGAATGAATGCGCTTAACAATTTAAAATTGCACAACATTTCACTGGAACATGATTCACAACAGTTAAACACCATCTACCAAACTTCTAATAATACTAATAACACTTCTAATCAATTGACACCTATTAAAAATCTCTTTAAACCTAAAACTCCAGTGGCACAGAAATTATTTAAAAATTATTCTAATAATTTATTAGAAGAACCACCGGCTAAACGAACAAAAAATGAGCAGTTCATAACAAATACTGAATCAAATGATTCGAAAAATGAAATGTCTATTATTCAGAATATATTTGATGGAATTAATGAAGATGAAATGTTCAATGATTTTTGTTGTTAATATTTTGTCTTTATATTGAAGAATTATTTTGTTTCAAAGGTGCTTTTTAATTTCACTAGATAAGTATTGTATAATTTGCTTGATTTATTATTAAATCTAATTGTTATTAGTAAACGTTCTAGTTTTTAGTGTATACTCAATTATTTACAGTGCCCTTATGCATAAGCGGAAAACCAGCATTCTGTAGGATTTTAAGAATTAATTAAAATTATCTTCACTTTCAATACTTTTAGTCAGGTCTTTTTCAATGTGAAGAATAGATAGATTAGTAAACCGATCTTGGAGCATAGAGTTCTCACTCACATCTTATTTCTACGCGCAGCTGAAAAACTAAGCTCACACATTGCAGAGCTAACTGGCAAAGTGAGTGCTACTTGTATCACTTTGTATAAATTCAAAAATATTTCTCTGCTGATTATAGTTTTCAAATCCTCAATATCCAAATTGGCGTTGCTTTTATTTAAGCAATTTTTAGCTACATTAATTTCTGATTTTAAATTTTGTTTAATGATACCCGATAAGTCCTAAAATTTGTAATTAGGAAATTATTTTTGCTATTACTCGTATGTTACCTTATTTCAAAGTATTGGTCTTACATTAGGGCTTAAAATTATAATAATTAAGTATTCCCACAATCGAAATTGCCCGATTATGGTAAATACTGAACACCTAGAATAGAATACCTACAGCAATTCGCATATTACATTAGGTATCTGATAACTATGAGATCGTTGATCGGCAGATAATGGTTAAATTAATTTTAATTCTCATTCCACCTATTTTCCTAGAAAGATTGACCAGTTGATTGCTGTTGTAAAAGTATATAATACGTATATAATATTATAAGGATAATCTTCTCAATATTTAAAATGTATGATGTATATTTGAAAAAAATATTTTTTAAAATTTGGCAAACATCAAAGAGAGGGCTTAGTGGTTATCATAGGGGCTAAGCCTCTTGAGCCTCCCAGATCCCTATGCCTATATGAAATTCCTTGTCCCAAAAATGTTCACTGCTTAAAATATTTTTAAGTTATATTAATTTCTCAACTAGTTTTACTTTATATTCATTCTATAGTTTATAACATTTACAATACTGTTATTTTAAATTCTGAATGAAATGAAAAATGTATTGGTTTTACCAAGATTTTTTTTTTGTCAGTCATACACTTTTTTCTGTTTTGAAATTTTACAGAATTTCAACTAGCAAGACTGTTCTGATTACCACAGTCAACATTTCTGATAAAAAATATTGCTAATTGATACTTGGGAAAGGGTAATTTTACAAATTATCTAACAATTTTCTTCATATTTGTAATAAATTGACTAAAAGTTATAAAAATATGGCATTATTTAAGATAGTGGTAGCCAAATTTTTTTCATCACGGGTCATAAAAAAAAAAATTTTGCCTGGTTTAAAATTTGAAATTTTCCTTTTAACTGCAGTCATTAGAACATTGTAACAAAAATGCTACGGCATGGCAGTACAGAATTAAATATGAAATATGTATGCTGTATTTTTTAATTTTTTTAATTTCTTTTTTTTTACGTAAATATAAAATATTATAGATACAGATACGCAAATAAATGTTATAATGTAGAATACTGTTGCGAGCCAAATATTAAATAATGGCAAGGCGCAGTTTGGCCCCTACTGACTTAAGGCATACCGATTTTTGTTTTTCGTAACAAAAAATAATAATTGTAGACATGAATTATCACTGTATGCTTTTATCACTATGTCAGATAGTATAATATTTAAATCATATTTATTTTGTTTTTGAGCTATTTATAGATAGTTGAATTTTGATTTTGTTTAATTTTTTTTTCAAAAATGTTGCTAAAAATATTTTGGTTTGACAAATTCCTGAAAATGTAATACAAAGTTCACCATACATCATTATGGAATACATTATATCTGTCTCTTTATATTAATTAGACTAATATATTTATTTTGATTTTATACAACTTTTGAAATAAAATATTTTTAGCAATTACAATTGTTAAAATATTAAATAAAAATATATTTTTTAAATTAATTTAATTAACAATCTAATAATAAACACAAAATAAAAGAATGTAAAAGTGCGTTATTTTACACTAATCAAATTAATTAATTTGTAAAAATCAATCACTTTCTTATTGTTATAAGACATTTTTATTGCTATGAACATTGATGTAATTTACATTGAATTTCATTTAATATAAAAATAGTAAAAAAAAACTTAATTATCAATAGGAAAAATTGTATTAACTCATTCATTTGATTTAAGTTTTCAATTCCTCATAATATAAACAACAGCTATCACATATTTACATAATAATTTAAGTATATATTTAATAAATTAATTACTTATATATAATTGTGATTGTTTGATTGTTATACACAAGTTATTTTCATACAAATACCTTGGAAGTTTGGGATTAAAAATCTAGCAATTTTTTTATATAAAAAATATATCTCCAAAAAAAAAAAAAAACAAAAAAACAAAATATATAATAAAAAAATTGACCAAATATTAATAAACTAAGCAGAGTCAAATACTACATTATAATTGAAAAAAGTGCTTGACTAAATATTGAATTATTCACAGGTGTTATGGTAGAATAATAATTAATTTTAATGTAAACCTCACTCAAGCTATAAATGGCATCATAGCTGATATAAGCTAGTTTATTAGTATTAGGTCAAAAAACAATCACAACATTTGGGAATATTGCAACCTCGCACAAAATGGTCTACTCTAATTTTATATTAAACATTATCGAAATTGGGTGGTATTAATTTATCACAATGTATACGAGCAATAATAAATAATAACAATAATCAACAAGTATACAGAGGATAATACTTTAATAATCTTGATTATTCATGTACAAAAATAATTATAGTAAAAGCAATACATTTTTTCCTTTTCATTTAGACACACGGATGGTTTGTGATAACAAAAATGGTATTTTAATTTGTATTTAATAAACAAGTGTTATTACAAAATGCATTCGAATAAAAATACCGGCAATCAGTGTAACTAATGTACACTTAAATCTGATACTGTGGTAACTTAATGGCAATTTTCCGTCTAAGTATGCATGTGTGAATCAGGGTAGTAATGACAAACACTATTATTACTTCCCAAAGTTCATCATTAAAATATAGAAACCAATCAATACCTAATAATGTTAAAAATAATATCCATCCTTTTCTCCTTCTATGCATTTGTTTATGCGTAAGCACATACATTTGAGCTAATCGGAAAATAATACTACAGAAGTGAAGCCAACCAGTATCCAATGACTCATTTTCCTAAATACAGAGCAATAATAACATTATCAAACACATCTAATTCATATTAAACATATTAATTTAAATGTTACATTATTATTTCAATTCATTTACAGCCAATATTAAATCACTAATATAAAATTCATAAAATTTAAATATTTTTGACATAATTTTTTCATTGAATTTATTTTAAATGTTACTAATTTTTACTATTGAACAGATAATAAATAAAAAATACATTAACCTTTATGAATTTATTTTAACTTTTTAACACATTCTGCAAAAGTTTTAACCTTTCTTACCCTACATTTTTAGATGTCAACCTATATCAATATTTTCCGAATAAATTATGAATTATAAGCTTCCAGGTTTTATATGAATTACAGTATATACAAATACAACATATAATTTAAAAATAAATAAATAGTTTATATATAGAAATAAATAAAAACTTGGACTGGAGTATTTTTTTTTTATATTTATAAAGTTTTTGAATTAAAAAATCATCCTCAGGTATATATAGTCAATAAAATTGTGACTGAATATGAAAAAGTGAAATCGCTACTGAGTAATTGTATATATACAATGTGTAAATGCTAACTGAGCACACTTAATATCTTTGTATAGAGACAGCAATTTGAATTCTGATTTTTTGTTGATTTTTATGACATAAAATATATGTATTTATACACATCACATATTATTTATGTATCACATAATTATTTTATACATAAAATACACATTTTTATGTCATAAAAACCAACAAAAAAATCAGAATTCAAATTGCAGGTCTCTATACAAAGATATTGGGTGTTCTCAGTTAACAATAAACACTATGTAAGCTAATAAACTTAAAAAAAAAAAATAATACCTCGTTTGACCAACTTCTCCACACATCCATAACTGTCATAAGACTATAAAAAATTAAACAAACAGTAAAGATTAAAGATGTTTTATCAATGAAAGATAATGGTTCTAAAGTAGGCAGTGGTCCAACTAAAAATTATAAATAAAATAATTAGTATTTCTGTTTTCCTTCAAATAAATTATTTATAAAAATAATATTTATACTACCTCTAACTGTAGGAGGAATAACTCGTGGTGCATGAGTTTTATTGACACTGTTTTCTTCAATAATAAATACTTCTTGAGGAGGATCTAATGTAATATCACGAGTAATTTCAGCCAAATTTATTCTTGAAGTTAGTTGCTGTGGTTTATTATACATTTGCTGGATAGGATGTATTGTAGTATCTAAATATAACATTTGAAGAACATAGTTTGAATTAACTACTTTGAATGTATTTTAAATTTTAAATATAATTTACCAAATTCAATAAGATTGTAAGGCCTTAATGCTTGATCAACTTTATAACGGTCATATTTTTTTGTAAATTCTCCAGCTAGCTCTTCTAAAAAGCTGTAGGCCAATATTTGAGGATATGAAGGAATGCACATTGCCATGCATATTATATTTAAACATGGTAAAAAGCTAAAACAAATATAATATATAAAATGTTTGTTACTTTAATGACAAATTAATGATATTTTTAAATTAATAGTATGAATAAAAGTAAAATTGATTTTGAATAGGTATAATTACTTCTATTTCATGTTTTAAGATAATTATTAGAACTAATTTTTGCTAAGAACTGAAATCTAAAAACTTTTATAACATAGAGATACTGTTTACACTACAAAACAGGATATTAAAAAAGAGCACACCTATTTTTAAAAATATAAATTTTACTAACAAAAACCAACAAGTTATGTCAAATTTCTGTTTTAAAATAATAATGTACATTATAATTTTGTAACTGATTTAATTATTTAGACATATACAATTGTTATAACTTAAGACTAGAAGTATAAACCAATTTAAAATGTATGCAGTGCAAGTTTACAGATCCTATATGATTAGCAACACTTAACAGTTTCTGTATAAAAATAATAATAAATTTCATCATCGATGAAAAATCAAATCTTTGGTGGATAAAAATAAAATATGAATACATCAAAAAAAATTAAGGACTTTTCCAAAATATTTAGTATTTAATGTAAGGTACCTATGTGTTTCATGAAGCATGAGCAATAAACATGTTGAATTATTGTAAAACAAATGACCAAGAGCTAATGCTATGGTCACAGTGGTGCGCCAGTAGTAATACGTACTAGTAGATCTTATCATTGAACCGGAGGAAACATTTGTTTCTAGGCGTGTCGGTTTTCTTCAGCACGTTCTTCACGATTTTGTTGATTAATTTCAAGTCGATGGCACTCTCTCCATTGGTGCACTGGTAATTGGTAGTGGACGTCAGCGGTAAAAGGTCCCGGCTTCTAAGAACCAAAGCATACAAAATCATGTCCCGGCTTTGATGCGGTGCCCGGGCTTTTCACGAAAAACTCAAATTCATAATTAATAACCGCCGACGACGACGACAGAAGTCCGTATTCACCGTGATCACCGTTCACAGCGCAGTGGTTATCAGAGGCGTACGAATGCCGCGGCAAGTACATTTGCATGTTATTAGATGCCGATATCAAAGCCGACCACGAAACACGTAGTATTATTATTATTGTTGTTTTCGTGGCTACTATCAGTTTGCGTTATCACGGCTCTTGCTTATCAGCGCCAACGCGGACGGAAAACGAGACCGTCCCGGCCCATCAGCCACGTACACAGGAGGGTATTTTGGGTGCTCGAACACCAAACTCCCCCCCAAAAAATATTTGGTTTTTTGTATGGTCATTTACTCCTTCGATTTTCAATGTTAGTTGTTATGTTACATTTTTATAGACAGGTAAAATATTACATTGTGCTTAGGGAAAACCGACTAAAGGGAATATAAAAATTAAAAACTAACAATTTAACATTTTTTTTTCTAAACATTTTCCCGTATACGTCCCTGCGGTTCATAAAGTAATATTATTGTCCCGTGTTCCGACCACGGTTATCCGGATAATCCTGTGGTCCCGGCACAATTGTCCGAAACACGTCGCTTCGAACCGTGGACATGATATCAATGTTTAATATTACAGTACCTACATTGGACGGTGGATGCGTCGAATACGTCAATTAATTTCGAACTTAATGCTCAAGAACATAGATTGGGGTTATCATATTTTATTTGGCGAAAACCGGGACAGTTTTTTTTCTTTTTTCTTATTGCCATGAGTTTTTATTGATGTATGGCCGGGACGTATAGCATCCCTAACATCGATAGGTTTCTCAAGTGTTTGATAAAAATATATGCCTTGCGTTCGTACGTAAACTTTTCTATATGAAGTGGCACATACGTAGTTTTAATCTTAGATTTAAAAACAAAATATTTACTTTGAGTATCTTGATAAAATTTCTTACGCAATACCGAGACCGAAACAGTTGTTTATTGTAGTTTTTGGAAAATATAAAATATACTTTACATCAGCGGTTCCCAAACTTTTACGACCACGGAACCCTTAGGAAATAGTTTGTGTTTCATGGAACCCCAATGTTCAATTAACCTGGATTTTTCAATTATTTACTATAAAATTAATAAGTACTCCAAGTAATGTTTTAAAGATAGTTTGTGATCATTTTTTATTACAATATCTACACTTAATATTCACCTTGCGGAACCCTTGAGATTGTCCCATGGAACCCTTAGGTTCCGCGGAACACACTTTGGGAAACACTGCTTTACATCACTATTCATTATTACAGAACTTCAAATTACATTATGAACACAAGATTTATATATTGTATAATATAATATAATATACATTATTTTATAATGTTTATACTTTTCGCATAATACCGTGATTTAAAACACTATTAATAATAAACACCTTGTATTGAATTCAAAGAAAGGAGTATTTCCGAAGATATCTCACAACGTTCTAGTGAAATATAGTCTCTATAAAGTAAATAGAGTCGTTATCTATTTAATGAAAACAAAAATTCTTTAGATATGATTTAATATTTTTCAAATATTGTACTGCATCTTAATTTAAATTAATTGTTTCGTCGTTATATTTTTCAAAAATTAAATTTTTCATGTATTATAGGTATATTTAGAAACTATGCAATTGATTTGTATTAATGTATGTACTTATAAATGCTGCACTATACGCAAATATTCAATAAAATATTTTAAATAGAATAATATTGATTTGTTTGTAAAATATTTTTCAATTACAGTAGTTAACGGTATTGTTCATTCGATCGTGGATGTAAAGTTCCAATATTTTTTCTTATCTCTCTTAAATTTTTGTAACATGTAGACTAAGTAATAAAAATATTTCATAACACTAGATTTTATAAGAGTCGTATAATCTCATACGACTAAAGTATAAATTGTAAGTTGGAAACCAAAAATTATGATTTATACAAAAATAAATGTTTAAAAAAAAAAATTCGAGCGTTGAAACTGATCTTATATTGTTGAAAAAGCGAAATAAATCAATTTATTTAACTTAACCTACAAAAGGAAAAATTACTAAATATTAGCATATTGTCTACAAATGAGTAGGTATATAAATGAACAGTTTCAGTATCGATAGATTTTTAAAAATAGATACACTACTCAATACAAAAAATGATTGGTCCCATAAGATGGGGACGAGAATAACAAAATCAGAGAGAGCATTCTTCGTATTGTTAGAGTTTTTTAAGTCTAAATTATTTTCAAAATTATCAAAAATAAAACTATATACATTAATAATAAGATCGATACTAACATATAGTTGTGAAGTATGGATTACTACAAGTATAACATAACGAAGATTTAAGACGTTTGAAAACAAAATATGGAGAAAGATATGCGGCCTGGTAAGGGATACGAGGACAGGTCAATAGCGTAGGAAGTTCAACCAAGAATCGAAGGAAAAATAAAAAAAATATTAACAATTAATGGGTTCATAAAGAGTCAAAGGATTCAAGGGCTAGGACATGAGGCGTAATACCGATTCAGCAACCAAAATAGTACTTAATTGGAAACCAGAAGGGAAAAAGCCACGGATATGTCCTCGAAAGAGATGAATGGCTGTTGTAGAAAAGGTTTTGGAAGATCTTGGGGCGCAAAATTGGAGGGAGATAGTACAGGATCGAGATAAGTGGAGTGATTTGGTGATGGCGGCGAAAACTCTTGGAGAGTTATGAAGGCCAGAAGAAAAAGAAGGTATATAAATAAAATTTATACTATGGTAAAATACTAGGTATATTGTATTATTTAAGATTTAAAATGTGCTGCTTTTTTTTATATATAAAATATTTAAACATGTTTATTCACAGTTACTGCCTTAAAATATTTATTTTATTTGTCCACAATATATTATGCAGTCATGCATATAAAATGCCTATAAATATTTATACAGGCTAAGAATATTGTAATTGTTCGTTATCGTTTTTTATCAAAATACCCTTGTGTGATTATTATATTATTTATAATTGCATATGTACCTATATGTATCCCAATATCCAATGGCGTTATATATATATCCAAAGGTCTAACAATTATGAAGAATCAGCGTGCTACGTTTACTTAAGGTTTATTTTGCTTTTTGCATTATTTAAATACTGAAATTTTTTAGGTACACTGTGTATGTTTGAAGTCAAAGAAATAAAATTGAAAAATTTGAGAGAAAAAAAAATTATTTCAAATAAACCAATCATGATAATTTTAAATGTATTTGTTTAAAAAATATAAAAACTCTAATCGCGTAAATAACTTAAATTGGTACGTAACATTACGAATTCCTATTTTTTTATGTATAATTTGGTCACTCGTGTTTTTGCATATTTATATACACTCAAATCCAATTAATTCTCATTTACATAATATTACCGATATTGTACATTGTACAACACCTGGCATGCGTAATATATAAAATCACCCGACCATAATCTCTTTAAAATGAAACCTTTTGATTAACAATTGGTTTGCATTGACTGTTTACTTGTTTATAACGGATAATTGGTGACTCAGCTGGGATATTACATTGGCAGAGTGCAGTAAATCATGAATACATTTTGTGTATAGTCATTTACCGACATAAATTCTCTGTAACATAATTATTGAATTAAACTTAATTCATCAGTAAAATTTAATTGCTTTTTAAATAATTTTTTATTTAACTGCACACATACAATATGTACCTAGAAGCTATAATGGTTTACAAAATATATTAGTGTTATTTTGTAGTTTGAAAGATTAACACTTTCCGTAGACATTTTATACTTATAGCTGACACATTTTTTTGAACAATTTTTTATTTATATTGATTTATTCCAAATGTTTTGTAAAATTTTGATTCTAATGAAGAAAATTGTGTCCAAACACCATAATAATATGTTATACTATATAATATATATATATATGTATATATATGTATATATATATATATATATTATATATTTACATTTATATATTTATTATACTATTATTATATTATATTACACTGCACCTTTATTTAAATATAACTATATTTTTACAAGCATAAAAATATGGATGTTTGAGCGTATGAGAATTGTCGTAGGTATTCTATACACGTACATAGTTATCATCGAGTTCAGATATGACAGCCAGAGATGATTTATTAACATTTTGTTTCCATGTATGATGACCAGTTATTGAAAATACCTTTAACGGTCTACATTAGAGTAATTATTTTATCGGAATTATAGTTTGTAAATGGCTTGATGATATGACTGCGTTGATTAGACCCCATGTTTCTTTTAGGAGTAAAAAATAATAACTCATTTAAAAAAATGTATAGTAATTAATATCTGGTTACATACAGATACCAGATAATAAAGGTATCCTTCAGGTTGTCATTTACCACATTCTTCAAGTCCTTTTCCTGGCTTAAGCGGGCTGGCAAGATGAATAGTGAATGTCAGTTATAAAAAAATAATGTCTTCATAATACACTAGTATGAGTAGTGCAGCTACATCAATTTAATTACACCATTTTCATTGCAGTGCAAAAGAACAGACAGAATTTACAAACAGGTATAAGAATAAAATATAAGTAATATTAACTATTAATTATAAGTAACTAATAAGTAATAAACATTGTTATGATGTATAGTCTGTTTATAAATCCTACAGTATACATCACCAAGATCTTCCAGTACAATTTTTTAGACAATAGTATGTAGTTTTTAATCTGACCTTTAAGTCTAAGGTTTTGATTACGGAAATTATTATCACATTTTTCAAACATATTACTTCGTTAACGGTAAGAATATATTCTTATAATTAAATTAGTTTGTGAAATCTATTGATATTTGTTTAGAACCTTATGGCTACTGCACTGTTCATACAACGCGATTAATATAATAAATTATTTCATGTTTAAATGTTATAGGTATGTATTTATATAACACTAACTGAACTCGTGCACTTTGTAGCCCGTTAAAAATCTTACCTCTTATATGTTTCAAACTGTGTGTAAATTTGTTAATAATTTAATAAGAATTTATAATAATTTATTTTACACTAATTATTATTATTAAAATAAATAAAATATAAATAATAAATTATTAAAATTTCCATCGTAAATATCAAAATGTCTGCTTGAGCACCTTTTCATGGTTACTATCACTTTTTAACTTAGCTTAACTTAACTTCTGCTAGTAGGTCTAATATATCTTTGTATCAAATTATATAATATATTATATTATAATACTGTAATGTTGTTGATTTCGATTCCATCGATTCTGTTCAACTTTATTCCACACTTCGCATTGCTAGTCAGTTTGACTTGCTCTTTTATGTTTTTGACTAGCGCAATTGCGAGTTTTGCGACTAAAGTTTATACGTCTAATTGCTAGAATTTTTAAAACCAACATACCAAAACTCTTTAAAAAATTATTAATACTTATTAATAAACTAACTGTACTGTGGAATTTTGGCGGATGCATCTGTTTTATACGATAAACTATAATTACGTAATTCTGTAACCAAGGGAATACATATATATTTAAACACTCCGATAATACACACAAAAAAAAGGTCAGGTTGCAGTTAGCTTTATAGGTATACAATTTACACAGTTATATAAGTTTTTAATTTTTCGTGCAACATTCTTCATTTTTTCTTACATAAGAACCTTCTTCTGGCAATTACGAACAATTAAAAAAAATTTGAGCCAAATCGACTCAGCCGTTCTCAATTGATGAATTGTTATACATTTTTGTCTCCATTTATTTATATATATATATATATATATATATATTTTAATTTATAAATATTGTAACTGTATTATGTTCATCATTTTAATTATGAAATATATGGTGTTATAATAACAAAAAATTATAATTATCATGAGTAACAGCAACACTACATAATACTTTAGCCTATAGAAGGGATAACAAATCCATGGCAGCGTACCCGAGATAGCACACAAAATATTTTGAGGGCGAGCAAAAAATTAAAATATTTGTACTACGAGTATATTGTTATCTTTAATAATAAATAACAGCATCACAACGTTAGAACCTTATTGCTACTGTTGACAACTTTCAGTAAACTAATTATATATTTGTTAAGAACACAACATGATGCAATATTGTAACAATAGTAATTTCGTATATATTTTTCAACTCATTCGTGTGAGTCACTATTTTCAAAAATTATTTTTATAAAATCTGATTTCATAAACCGACTTACCGATGAATCTAGTGTCTCATGTTTTTTATCAAAAGTTACTAATTGAAAACCAAATATTTATGGATTGGTAATTCAAAAAAAAAAAAATCACATTAAGATGATGAATTATTACCAAAGTAATTTAATTATATATTTACTTGTAATTAAAAATTGTATTTTTAATTTTAATATTTTATGTTAAATGTTTTCCTATAATATATAGCACGTGACTTTTGAAGCATGATGCTTAGTCATTACAAAATTTTATATTAATACTATTGTTAGGTATATTGTATGTTAGTCAATATTTGATCACAGACCGGTTGAAGTTATCTTAATTTATTTTCATAAATTATGCCACAATAAACGCTAAATAATTTTAAATGCCACAATATTTTAACTTATCAAAACAAATAACATAAATAACACTTATTTCAGATTGATAATATTTTATTTTAAAACTAGTATCAACATTGAAGTCTTAATTAATTCTAGCTTCAACTAGTCAAAATAAGTTTGAAAAAATTAATTTGTGAAATCTACTAATTTAATCTAGTTTTAATGAATTTAGGGTTTCAACTGCAACATATATATGTAACATAAACGTAATTGATTAAATTTTTGATTGGGATGGTCGAATTGCATTTATTATCTAAAAAAATGATCAAATTGTACTAGGGTTGAAAAAGGGTAATGATCAAACTGCACTAGGGTAAAAAGCTGGTAGTGGTCGAACTGCACTTGTTCAAAAGAGGCGTTGACATTTTAGCTGGCTTTTCAGTATGAAAGTTCACTTATACGTGCATAAAAATAGTTTTGACCATGTTGTTGGATAAAGCTGAACATTTTTCGTGTATAAGAATTGTACACGATAAATGTAATATTTCCATTATAAACGTCTTTAATAATATTTTATATTATTTGATTAATTAGTTTTAATATTTTAAAAATGTAATATGTATAAATAATATATTAACAAAATAGTATTAATACAAAAATCATTTTTAACCATGTCAGTCATCAAAATCATTATCAGTTCTAAGCTTATAAGTAGAAAAGGAAACTAGTATTTTCTAAACGTTTAATCTCTAAACATATTATATTTTCGTTGAATACTTTTTTTCAATCCAAGTGCAATTCAACCGTCAAGGGTTGCAGTTGCGAAAACAATAGGTATAATCGTACGGGTAGGTATTAGCATCCGTATTGATCCACGCGTCACTAATTACTTTTTTGTAGGTAGGTAATTGAAAATTACATTGTGCTTATACAAAAGCAGTATTTAACATATACTTATTTTGGTTAAATATTTTGTCAGAGCAAGCAAATCGAAGTGGAAGGTGTATATTGTTGAATGTAAATGACCAGTTATAATTGTATAATGATAAACATGTGCTGTAGTGACATTCTAATTTCCAAAGGAATAGAGAAATGCATTGTTGTTACGATAAAGCATTTACAGACTTCACAGACTACATACAACCACACATCTGGTAACCATGCACATATACACTCGTATATATACATGGTATAAATATATATATATACCGCAATGTGTTGTTTTAAATTCCGTCAGCACTTGGCTGCAATTCTACTTACATGCACATACAAATATAATATAAATTATGTGTGTGTGTGTGTGTGTGTGTTTACAAGTCATTTTAATTCGTTTTACATCATAAGACACGTACCTATGCGAATGAATTCATGCACAACACGTAGTTTATTTGATAGTGCTTGTGTATTATGTATGTATATATATATTTATTTAAGTAAATTAATAAATAAAACTAATGGCTCGAAGCCGAATAAGACCTGGCTTTGGCGAAATGATTGTTGCATATTACTCAGCGCGCGTAATTATAATAGCATAATATTATAATCGTTGTTGAAAATTTTGAGTATTTAGCTTTATGTGAGATTGAAAAAAAATAAATAAAAAATGTCTTTGGTCATCCAAAAGCTGTAAAGTTTGGTCATTATATGCGTTTGCCTTTTACTCGTTACGGATATAATAATTGATATAAACAAATAACTTATTATAACTCATAACGTACCACAGTTTTATACGTCAGCTGCAATGTATTGTGATGCAGTCAAGTCCTATATCCAGCCGACACATGATGTGCGCGCTTGCGTGTATCCGCACAAAAATACTGTTCGCTGTATTATATTATTACCTTATCTGCGATTGGAACGCCTTGTTTGTCAATAAATCGGAATTCTGTGCGGCGAACATTTCCTATGTAAAACGAGTGACTGTACAGGTAGGTACGCAGCGAATCTAAGTTGGCCACGTTCCCACAGAAGGTCGTCACGATACTTATCCAGTAAATCCTGCCGCCGGCATTTGCTACCGTGGGAGTCAGCTCTATGAAAATCGTGTGTATAGTCTACACGGGATGCATGTATATATTATATAGATATTATGTACAGGCATATACATAATGTAACACGGGGGTCGCTTCGCTATTATTATGTTGTTACTGCGCAACGTTACGTAGGTACGTGCGTATATTATATATATATATATATATATATGTGTGTGTGTGTGTGTGTGTGTGTGTGTGTGTGCGCGCGTGTGTTTGTGCGTGTATTATGTATATACTTTTGTATATATGTATGTATGATGATCTGGTGCTGCGGTGTGCAAAGACACCGTTCGGCTAAATCAAGATCGGCGTAAGCCACGAATTGGAAAAGTACACCTTCTTAGTGTACAGTGTATTATAATGATATATGCTCACGTATGTACCAATAGCGCGCAACGCGCATCGAAAACGAAATGAAAAAAATATGTATGCGATGGAAAATAACTATATGAGTTATATAGAAATGTATTTATTTATTTATTTATCTACACATACGTATATTGTTACAGCCGCACTGAAATAATATATATTTATATATATATATGCGTAATGTGTACTACGTGTATTCTTTTTATCTGCAAATATAGTGTCTTATGTACTTATTGGGCATGCACAATCGGAATTTTTTAGAATCATCAGACGCCAAATATATTCGTGCCTGTAGGGTTGTGAAAAAATAAAGCAAATAATAAACACAAGTTTCCGAAAATTTTAGAAACTGTTTTCATTAATTTTTCATGAGTAATATTACACTCGTATTATGTAAGTAAAAAAAAAAAAAAAGCACAATACTTTCTTCAGGATAAATTTACTTTTAAATCTCACCATTACCAATGCATTTAGGTGCCTGTACAATAATAAAATGTATACCTAAAAATAGGTACATTATTGATGAATTCCAATTCAGACCAAATTATGTGGTATTCAGTTTTAAAGTAATTTTATTACGGCGTACATTTTTAAACTATCGAAAAAAAATCACTAATATTTGTATTAAACAAACATGAAAATAAAACATTTTAATATTGCACGTTGCAATAACATTATATTATGTATATTTTTAAACATCTAATAATATATTAAATTTATATAACATAAACAACTATAATTATTTATTACATTATATATCATATTACCTATATTTCAACGCAGTGCCGTTATGAACTGATTATAATAAGTTGCGATAGAAAGTGTACAATCACGTATCATTATGAAGAAATGTATTAAGCTATTATAAATCCTTGAATGGTGTATAAAATATATTATTATAGAACCAAAAAATAATAAAAACAATATAATATAGTGAGTGATACCTGCAATATACGTTCGCTACATATTTGTATAATAAAGAAATATACAATGTTAAATAGTATAGCAAACATCGTTTATTTAAACACGTTAGGTCTACGAACAGAATAACGTAAATAAATAATGACATTTAGAACGATATAGATGTCAATATAATTTATTATACAATTTTACATTAGGTATGCCAAATAAGGTGACAAAAAAATTAAGTGTACAGGGTAAAAAACTACAACACAATAATGATGTAAAAAATACTTTAAGAAGTGTTGTTGAATTCGTATGCTTCGTATAAGTGGTTAATATTTTTTTCTTGGTGTTGTATGTACACTGTACACAGGTACAAGGGCGGTTATTTTAGTTATTAAGCTATCGTTTTCAAATAAACAAACTTATAATTTGTTTTTAATAAGGTAGTCAATTATTTATAATACGTGGATATTTAAAATAGATCCGATAGTGAAGTGCCTATAGTATAATGATATTCGAATACATAAAAATAATATTATTACTGCCGACAAAGCATTCAATCTACTATTATAGTATTCATTATACTATTCATCGAAATCTTCAGATAGATAATACGAAATATTCAAAAAAATATTCGACGATGTCCGATGTACGAGTAGATTTGAATAGATGGAACGAGTATAAACAACCGCTGAAAAATAGAATACATCTAAGGCAGCTGCATCTGATTTTTCTCCCGAAATTAAAATGTTTAATTTAAAATTACTAATAACTAAAATTAGTTAGATTCTTTATAATTTTATCCTTTAGGACATTAAGTATTACACACGCACTAGTAGGGTCTCGGATTTTTTCGATATATTATACGCTACACTAACATTTTCTACAGTATTTATAATTATTTAAAATGTATTTCTTATATAAATTAAATAAGGAAGCAATAATTACGTATTATTATGATTATGAGAAAAATTACAGTTGGAAAACCATAATTTAGAAGAAAAACAGGTGAAGGAAAATAGAACAAACATGAAAAATGGAGGAGCAAGTGAAGAGGATGTAATGAATGTCACAAGTCGTATCATCGTGAAATGTGCAGAGGGGAAAAGGTGGAAGAGTATTATGACCAATGCGAAAACATAAAAAAAGTATTATTGTGGAGCGTGGAGATCTAGATCATAAAACCAAGGACAGTTAGAGATGGATGGAAAAACTGATCTGTATCAAAAAGCAAAATTGAAAAGAACCAAGTGTTTGTCCAAGTTTTTTCAAAGTTTTATAGAGAGCGAAAAGGAGATCAGATACAGGTATTTTTCATAAAGACGGAAAGATTATAATTTTGAAGGAAGTGGCCAACTAACCATAGCAGTTTTGTAACCTAAAATACCCACGTAACTTGGTACTCAGAGAAATTCGATAGTTTTATGAATTATTTATTAATTATGGCGCCAAGATATTTTACTAGGTGGAGCTAATAGAAGGTCAAAAATTATAAGGTCGGGCTTTGCAAAAATTAAATTGCATTTATTAATTGTAAGTACCACAAATAATAAATTATGAGACATGAACTTAGGTTATAAGTGTTGTTTTCATGTAATGTAATGCACCAAATATCTTTATTATACTTAATTACGTATTTTCATGTTTCTGTGATAGATTATTACAATTTTTCTTTTGCTATTATGTTTCAGGTCGGACCAATGTCCAATTGTAGAATTATGGCCCTATTTGACCCGTTATTATTCATTAAGAAGAGTTATTAAAATATTTGATTGAAATAATAAGTGAAGAAGTTAATGAAATAAAGAAGTTAGACTGCTGATATAATAGACATAGGTACTCGTAATTAAGATTTGGAAATCAAGGTCGTATCTAGATTTAGATTCATACCTAGAACAAACTAACCGTTGCTGGGAAGATCCTATCTTGAGATAGGAATTTACGCACCCTTTGAGTGGCCACCACGATAACCTAATCTTATGATATTAAACTAATTTTTATGGGGTCACTTAAAAACAATAATTATTGTATATGTTGATTCTCCTTTAAATCTTTAAAATTTAAAAGACAAAATAATAGCTGCATGTAGAGCCGGATTTAGGGGAGAGCAACCGGGGTGATAGCCCCGGAGTCTCCACAAGAGAGGACCTCCACAACAGAGATTTCGAAAAAAAAAAAAATCTTTCAAATTACATTTGTACTGTTACCCCGCCGTCCTGTCGAAAGTGACCAATAAGATAAAAATAAATCTAACACTGATTGCCGATGGGTAATTCCATGAAATTATGTCACCAGCATGTTTATTTATCAGTAAATCCGACGTGTCCTAAACTCCACCGCTACCGCCACAGCCACTGACAATTGACGCGAACCCGCGAACGCTATACGTGCGATTATTCGATGTTCATTTTATTTGGAGAATAATTTGGGGCCAGGGAGCCCCCACTTCTTAGTTACCCTGAGGCCTCCACTCTTCTAAATCCGGCCCTGGCTGCATGACTGTATATTGACTGCTGACCAAATTACAGCTGCAACAAATAGTTTATGTGGCTTGCTGAATAATGTTTTGTTCGCAGCAGACAAGAATTTAAACAATTTAAACGTTAAATGAATCAATAACTGAATAAACTCATGACTTAAATGAGAATTACATTTATTATTAAACAAACTTATTTACGTTTTTTCTACTATAAGTTATAATTCTTGTGAACATCAACAGTAGTTTAATCATAATTTCGTGCAAATAACACCTAAATAAATATGGATGAAAAAGTCAAGGTTAAACGATCCCAGGATAACTATTTACAGAGTTAAAGTAAAAAAAAAAAACAACAGAAAATCACACGCATTTAACCGGTTTTTTTTTAACTGCTGTTAAAAACTTGTCTGTAAACAAGATCGATTTTGAAAAGTCGGTTAACCTACCAGGGATTCATTAGAAAAAAAATAATTAGGAAAATGTTTAATTAGCGGTTGCCAATCAAGAAAAACGAACTGTTCTGCGCACGGGTTTGTCTATGTTAAAAAAAAAAAAAAAAAAAAAGAAGAAGATTCAAAGGTCATACAGACGCGCGTGGTTTTTCGTCACAACGACCAATCGAAAAACGTAGTTCGAGTCGCGGGTCGAACCGCGCAGAGTTTACCGAGTGTTCTCGATAAGCGTTTAACACGCACTGCAACACGCTGTATACGCGCGTATCAATAAAAATACCGACGCGCTTGTGCTGTTGGACGCGAGCGTAAACGGTGTAATAAACGTATGCCGCGTGCGTGCGCGGTCCGAGAGTGCGCGCCTCGGAATTCCGTCGCGGGACTTGCGGCGCACGCGATACGCTCCGGTAGAGGGTCATCAGGTGCAGCGCGCGCGCCTGCGGTCGCGAAGAGCAGTGGCCCACGTGTGACGGCGGTGTACGTTTTTGCGCGCGTGCGCGCACGTGTGGGTATGCGGCGGCCGGCGTACGTGTCCGGGACGCTTGGCGCGCGCCCGGCGTGCACGCGCGCGTCATGACTGACGGGGAAAAGAACGTCGAAGTCGCGCTCGCCAGTACGCAGCACCGTCGGATTTGTGCCGGGACGCACGACGAATATGATAAGGAGGTGACGCTGACCTACCGTCATCCCCGAAACGGGGATGGTGGTTTCACGGACCGCCGCCGGAGACTTAAGTCGAGACGTCCGACGTGGGGCACGCGACGTTCCCGGTGGAAGAAGCTTATCGGAATCATCGAAAACGCGATGGCAGGAGCCGGGTGTGCGAGGAGTCTCCTTAATCGTCGAAAACCCAGAAGTAAGAACAGCCGGTTTTGATCTGCCACGGAAATTATGGTCGACCTTGAACGGGATAAGAACCGAACAATCCTCCTTTTGCGCTTGCGGAAACAAACCAGACATCAATCATATTGTGGAAAAACGTCCAATTGTTGCATTTCAAGGGGGCATAACAAAACTGCACAGAGCTGAGACAGAAGCTAAAGTTGTTTAACCCGTCTAGAAACATCACTTTAGTGAGCGTCACAGTTCCTTGTCTCATATCATCACCGTTGTATCGATTTTGAACAGAGGTTGTCATATTTCAAAAGTTCATTATGTTGTGATTTTAGATTTGAAATGTATTTTAAATCCGTTATTGTTTCCCATTCATTTAACATCTTTTAATTTATATTTATTGTACAATTAATTATTGCTTTCCTTTTATCGTAATAGACCGAATTAGATATGCTTACGCGCGTGTGCCAACGAGTACGTTCTAGACAAGGCCGTATTTAGGGATGGGGCAACGGGGATATTTGGCCCGGGCGGCCAAATATTGGTATATTAAGAGGGGTGGCCGGGTACCGCTGTTGCCCGGTGTAATATAATACTCAATGTAGAATCAGAAATCACAAAAGAATTAGACTATAGAGATATTATTGAAATTTTTGCCAATAAGCAGTATAGAAAAAAATTATAATCATCGTACCCATTGTATTCATTTTTTTTTTCTGCAATGATATATTATACATGAAAAATCAAAGTGAATTTCGTATACGCCTCGCAAAGGCTTGACGTATAACAACACTAAAACAAAGTATTTGTCGGTTGTTGGACACTCTAACAGTCAAACAAGCACGTGAAGAAAACCCTTATAATTGGCCCGGACGACTACCTCATTAAGTGACAAAGAAGACGATCTAGCACTGCTTAATAGAATAGTCGAAAATAGGATCTTTAAAAGGCTTACTTACGGCTCTAAAGTTATTTTACACTCGAAACAACTGACATAAATAAGATCTAGCACTGAATTGAGGTTCGAAATACAATATAGTTTTAATACCCTTTTTGTAAGTGTACCAACTTTTTCATATACTCACACAAAGTACTTAAAATAGAAAAATTACTAAACATTAACACCTTTACAATTACAATCAAAACCTTTTAATTAAAGACAACGAAAAATATAATTAATACAAAAATAAAAGAATGACCGATCACTTCACTCGTAAATCGGGCAGCGTTCCGTCCTCCGCAACGATGGCAGTAGAACGAACCCTCATTACGTCTTTCCGGGGGCATTTTATTCTATGGCCATCTATCTGGTCAGCATTTCCTGAGGGTGGTATGTGTATGTGTGTTTGCTGACAATATATTAATTTTATAAGAATAATTGAATTAAATTAGATGTTAGGTATCATCTATATTTTAATGATGATACAACATGAATAAAAAATCATAACTAAAAATGTATTAAGAGAAATAAAGAGTGGATCTATTTTTTAAGTTGGGGGGGTTAGGTTAACCCCCCTACCCGGTTTTCGTAAAAATAAAGTTGAACCAGAGCGCAAAGATCGTACGGCCCTGGTTCTAGACCTTTGCGCGACCAGTAAAGCAATGGATACGGGAGACGAGATAGGAAAAACGATTCGAACGAAGTGATGAAATGAACTGAGACATTTGCGGGCTTCGGCGAGCGTCCGACGGTCTTATCTCCGAACCACGCACGTTTCAGCGACTCGTGCGCACGTCGGCGCCACGATCGTACGAAAATTACAGCTGCCGTTGTGCGTCGCAGTCCTCGTGCGGATGCACTCTGCGCGCGCCACCGCCCCGAGAGTTGTGCCCGTTTCACCTGTGCCGGAGGAACACGTGCGTTCGCGATCGACGCGTCCGTCACGGCGCGACCGGTGGAACCAATGCTGCCACACGGAGCCGATGAGCAGGCGGGGCACTGAGGGCTAGAGCACCGGAGCCCGTCGTCTCAACATTTTGTACGAAATTATTTTATCATTTCGTTCGCCGTAGCAAAAGAACTGCACTAGAGTGTGTACAGGTGTAGTACGTATACCTCGGCTAAGCAAGTATAAAGGCTTGGAACCGATTAGCCCCGGGGCCCTCAAAAGTTCCCGTCGACCCTGCTGTCGCACTGCGTTTAATATTGGATATTACGTGTTTAGCGTTGTTAGATTTCACCGTCAGGGTGTAACAAACCGTCTGATCAACTTCAAACAAATCGACTAAGTACTACGTGTACGAATTACGAGTATCTGTTCATGTTCTGCAAATATCGAACTGTGCGTTTCGGTGGATTATATAAAGCCGTCAGTGGTGTTGGTGGGGGAGGAGAAGGATACGTTTTATACGTTTTTGTTCATCAACAAAAGTGAGTTCAGCACGACGCTGCTCCAAACGTACGATAGCGAACATGCGGTATTCAAGTACAATAGATCTTTGTTTCGTCGATGGAAACGTTGGAAACTTTAAAGCCTTATTAAAAAATATAATGTTGTCAGTCATTGCAGTTGTATGGTTATTAGAAGTTTAATATCGCATTGTTTTACTATACTTTATACTGTATTTTACAACGATCGCGATCGTTATCTCTATTCCCGTTGTGAACCGCACCCTTGCGTTCTTACGAGTATTACCTTTTGAAATGCAGCCGTTAAATGTGTCCACTGTTTGCGGAAATATAGGTCCGCTCGTTCAATGTCTACTTACGTTTTGCATAGTTCACAAGTAATAGCATGTTAGCGATCGTATACTACGCACCGATATTTGTTCGACACGAAACGAACGGCGGCTACAGCATATTACAGCACGTATACCATACGTATGTACGTTTTAAATGTATAATATTATCACCTAACTGGGACGGGTTTTCGTTACAGTATCAAACAATCGATTGCTTGGCCCGTACACAATTTATGCACGTTGCACGCATATTATTATAATGCATAAATTTCTGCAAGGATGAGGACTTACAACCGTTTTCCTTGTTTAAAAATTGTTCTCACCTACGTTCGCCTGCTACCTTTTTCAACGTATACAAGAATCGAGGCGCAGTTTGTTCTTTACGCTGGCCACTTTTGTTGTTATTAATTAGTCACACGCTCTTCCGTGCCCATATCCTTAGTTAATAACCTTTGTATCGCATGAAAGTAGTGACATTTTCACGGTGTAAACGATTATTATGAGTTAGGAAATTAAAATTGTATACATCGCTCACCGTTCGAATAATGCGGTAAAAAATGGTAAAAAAATGTAATATTTTATGAAGAGAACTCCTCAAAAACACACCATACATTAATAGCCATGTACCTAAACAAAAATCTGGGTGGAACACGTCACTTCTTATCGTGGCGCGATTTCTAGTGCGAGGACCGACCGCGTAGATGCGTTCGTGGCGTCACGGTTTCGCGGCGACGCAATGCGGTGTAAACATTAATTATGAATAACAATCTATTCGTCGTCGGTGGGACGCGCCACTGTGTCCGTTCTTAAGCCACGCGCAATGTGACTCGCGTGAAACGGGCCCGGCGCAAATTGGACCCAGGTCATGTGCACGTCACGCGCGTGACCGAAACCCAATCAAAGTACATGGGTTTTCGATGTAACGCGTATTGCACGCAGCCCACACCCATGACTCGTACCAAAATCATTTCTCGTAGTACGCACAATATGACAGCAGGGCAGCAACTTTTTGATTCTAGAATCTGAATCTGAGGACGACGAAAGATTAATGATATTGTACCTACTCAGCAAAAAGAGAAAAAAAAAAAAAGTAAAACGAATTATACAACGAAAAAGAGAGTCGTTGGACGGTTCAATTTATCCGGTGAAATTTCCGGATAACGTGTTCGAAGAGTCGTTTGGAGCAAACAGAAAACAGTTTAACGACGTTCACGAATTAATTGAAATGGATATCAAAAACAGGAGCCCACAATCCACGAAACCGTGTTGCAAGCACAACTTGATCCACGCGAACGCGAACAACGTGGTGTGCACTCGGGCTGGGTCCAGTTCACGCCAGGCCTAAGCGTTTACGAGAATCCCGGTGATCCGCCTCGTTTCGCAAACACATCTGCGGTGGCCGTGCTCGCGTACACTGTTCGGCGCACGCCGGATAGTGTTAAGGTACATTTTCTTAGGAGCGCGTTTTTCGTGCCGCAGAAATCGATCACGTCGTAAAACGCATTACGTGACCGTAGACTTCTACATTTTCCTACAAGCCTAAGTGGCAGCACGTTGAACAATCCGGTTGACCGCTAAAAGTGTGACCAGTGCGTAGTGTACGACTGGCTATCACGAGTAATTGCAACGAATCGTCAGACAAAATAAAGAAGAAAACGGTTGCACTGCTTATTTATCGATGACGATTAAACGAAACTAAACGCCCGACAAACGAACCCGACGCGGTTTTTTTTTTAATTTGTGTTTTTTCGCGTACTATTACTTTAAAAACACTTACTGTATTAATAATAATAGTTATAACCACTGCAATCCCAGTGCATTTTTTAACTAGTTAACTGTTATATTCTGTCGGTAGCATTTTGAAAAATTGAGCGAAATTATAAGAAGCGAACATGAATTACTACCATCATACTGTGGTATTATTAGTGACTATTTTGAAAAAAAATATTTTTTCGGCCAGTCAAAATTTCTTTAAAAATTCACTGTGCAATTCAATCCTATTGGTATGTAGTGTAAAATCTCGTTCGACGGAATGGAAAATTGAAATGAAAACTAAACAAAACAATTTCTAAAACATTGACGATGAGCTTGCTCTCTTACCGGTCGGCGAATCGCGCAGGGAAACGGGTGCGTGATCGATTTCAAAACAACAAGCGGAAAACGCGCCCCCTTTGACGCGTTAAAGGTACGCATCAACGGGAGCGCGTGTTCGCGTTCTCCACGTGTCAGCTACGTACATGTCCCCAGCACTCCATACGAAATTCACATTTTTTTTTCCCCTAAATATTTGCAATTTGTATGAATTTGTATGCCTATTCCCAAAATATTTACGAATTATATTTCAAGTCGAAAAAGCTTTTTCCATTTTGACATGTTTCCAGCATCCCCAAACAAAACCGAAAACAGTAGTGTGATTTTTAGGTCTCATAATTTAGTACGTATTTTAAATTCTTAAAAGTGGCAGCTACTATACCATGTACGATCGATCTATATCCATTTTCATTATAATTGATTATGCATACATATTACATGCATAATGTATTATGTATTTCAAACTTGAACATTTTAACAATACCATTATAAGGACTTGCTATTTGGAATTGGAGTGGGGTTCGTTCAAATGTCGGAAATAGGCATACAAATTCTTACAAAATAAGATCTCGATGATGAGACCGAAAATGCCGCACTTCTCTTAGCGGTTCTGTTCGAGGGTACTGGGGACCCATCGAAATGAAAAAAAGCACTTTTGACTTGAAATAGAGTTCGTACAAATGTCAATGGAATGGAAATAAAAATTCGTACAAAATAAGTACCAAATGATGAGAAAACTCGTTAAAACTGGACTACCCTTATTGGTTCTGTTTGGAGGTGCTGGGGACATTTGTTTCCAGTACCACTCTTGTTTTTTGTTCGTAGGGCTAAATCTAAGTTCTTTCAAACTTGGGGAATATATATTCCATACGAATTCATACAATTTGCATACTAAATGTTTAGCAAAAAAAAAAAAAAATTACTTATTTCGTATGGTGGAGGGAGGGTAGTACTAGAGACATGTACGCGCATCGGCCGTCACCTAGCCGATAACATTTTATGGACACCACATAGGACTTTACCGCCCCACCATCGGTGACCCAGGGCGGCGGAATAAGCGCGACGGAATCACGTCGTTTTGTGTTTTTCATAACAATTCAGACGACCGTCAGTGTCTGCTCCCCGTTGGTTATTGCGCGCATAGTTGCCACCATGCACCGCGAGTGTATTTATCATTGTAATGTGACCGTTCGGTATTCACTATGAACAGTGTTGTGACCAGATAACTGTACAGTTATCTCGATAAATATAAAGACAACAAGAATACAATTTATCTAATATATAAATAAAAGATAAAAAAAAATTATCTAAAAGAAACACAAATTTATGAGCATATCAAGTTTAAAAAAATATGTACCGTTATGCCCGTTTTAATATCTATTTTATTGGATTATGTTGGTCCGATGTTAAATGTTGCTTACCGATATCAGCATTAACTTAATGCAAGATGAGCTGTGAACTTAGGCATTAGGAACCAATAAAACAATATCGAACGTATAAAACTTAATTTCTAAAATCACCATGAATAATTTTATAAAAAAAAAACAGAAAATATTATATTTTTTCACGGTAATAATTTATATTTGAAGACTTATTATTAGGTCTTTTATTTATAAGCGCATCTGAGATAAAGGAAATAGATGTTGAAAATTAACATTTTCATTTAGACGTTTCTGATTATTTTTACCAATACCAAAAATTAATTTTTCTAAAATAAGAATTCAGATAACTCATAAGCAAATATCTTAAATAAGATGAAAGATAAATAAATAATTATCCATAATTATAAGTCCTAAAACAGGTAAGGAATAGCGTAATGTCCGACCGCTATTTAATGGAATCTCTATTGGTACAGCTGGTTACAGACGGATATCTCGAGATCTGCAGATTTCCAGATCTGCACTAGATCCTCTAAAGCTATCCGATTAATATTTATGGTCATGTTGCAGGACTCCGAAGGCTCGTCGATCTCGTAAAATATACTGTTATCAAACGAGCAAGACAATGATATTTTTCAATCGATCATAAGATATCTTGAATTAAATGAGTACACCCTATTGGACCACAGCGTTGATCAATGATGGTACGAATGACAGGCGGTGATGACACACACCATATACTTGATATTGTTTGGATTTATTTAAGTTTCTCGCTCATTGATGGTAATATGTCAATTGCTGTTCTACACGTTATGATTAACCTGTGAATGAGCCGTCCGTAAAATCGTACAATGATGTATTTGACCTTCGAGCCAATTTCGCTGAAAATCGGAGAAGTATTAGACTTCTACAAAGCAACCTTAATATTATTTATACAAACATTTGTTCAGACATTAGCCTCTTGCGTAAACGTCAACATATCACATGTGCAGGTTGTTCTGGAGATACGGTTTGAGTTTTCATTGGTAAAATATAAATTACACGTTCGACCAGGGGCCTTAAAGACTCGGTCGGATATAAGTTGTACAAAGTAACAAACCAGCGACTTATATTACTCGAGCATTATATTATAGCTAGAGGCCCTAACATACAATTTCTGGAGGGCCTGGGTTGGTATGGCCACCTATCTGTCCTGCCAGGGTCCATGGTCACGTTAGGTGCGTCCGGACGCCAATGGAGTAGGTACAGCAAAATAAAACCTGTATACAATATCATAAACCGAAAACCTTGTCTTCACCAATTAAAATTGTGCGCATACCGACGTTTTAGATTTGGTTCTAAGTTGCATACCGTACCATATTAACACCGTAATGTGATGAAACGTGTTCGCAGGTATATTGTATGTAAAACGGCTTATATCATAGTATGAAACGCGGACGTATGGAATACACTTATTTTTTTATCGTATTGCATACAATTGTACAATAGAAATTACTTTTTTAACACGCAAATTTAAAATGCGACGTATAATTTTTTCTTATTGTTACCGGTTTTCGACAAACGAGGACATAAAAAAGTTTAAAACTAATGTTTATTGGTACCGATTGATAAGAATCCATTTTTTTTTTTTTGTTATTTTTTTAACAGTTAAATCAGTTTTCATTTTCTGTTTCCATGATCTATACTCCATACAGAAAAAAAAAACCAACGAGGATAACAAATGATAATTATATATTAATAATATGACAATTTATAATTTTAAGATTCTAGAGTTAAAATATAAATTAACGTAATAATCTTCATCCAACATTACACCAATTGAATTGGGACAAATGAAAGTCGAATCTGTAATAAAATGATTAAAAATCAATATTTTTTGAATTTTTTTTATAGTTATATTTTAAGTAGCATACTTCTAAGAAATAATAACACAGGCTATTAGAGAACTGGCAATACTTTTACTGTGTTATTACATTAACTATATCGTGGATAAAATATCTTTGTTAAAAAATAATGTTTATAATTATAATACTATGAACAGAAATTAATAAACACGTAAATATGATATGTAGAGTTTTAAAATGTATAAAAAATATAAAATATACAATTATCGGTTAAAAATAAACACTTTAAGTGATAATTATAACAACATTTTTCTTCGCTGCTATTGTGCTTCGAACAAGTACACCATACCGATGTGTGCGTTTTGTAGTTATTCTATAGGCACACGTGTTTGAGGTAAAAATATAATTCACATTAAACGTTGGAATTAAATTATTAGAAGATAAATGTTCACTTTTCAGTATTATACTAATATATAATATATATAATATTATAGTAAACCTGTATAGTATTATAATTCAGAGACGAATACCTGGGTACAATACTTGTATTATGAAGACCAGGAATGATATTTAAGGCGTGATTTATCCGAATCAATTCTGATATACCTAGTTACGGATTCGGCACAGAAAATAGTAGGATTATTTTATGTTATCGTGTATAAAATATTTAGTTGTTTATTTTTAAATCCAAGGTATACAATGTATAGAATAGATAAGTAAAACTGAAAAACAATGTTTTATTTTATTTTTGGATCCTGATAAAAATAAAAAATAAATTGTAGGTGAGATAACACAGAGGAATTTAAATTGAACCTCAACATATAGATTCCAGCTAAGTGAATACTCGAATATATTGATATAATTATCAATGATATCACCCATTAGTCATATTAATTTAGTACTGGCATTATAGAAAAAAAAACATTGATTACTTATTTTAATATTAAGTTTTTATTTATCTAATAACAGAAACTGATATCTATAAAACTTACTGATTTTTTAAATGTATACAATATACAGACTACAATTATTTTTAAATTTCAACTTAGATTTTTCCAAGCTTTTAAGTTACATTTAGTATTTAACTTTCTAATTTTAATTGAAATCGAAAATAATAATAGATTGATAATAAAAAATAAATAATACTATATGTATAAGCATATACTAGATGCTTTATTTTAAATAAATTTAGATTAGAATATAATAGAAATAAAATAAAATATTTATAAATTATAATTAAACAATATCTAGAAAATTATTAGTAATTTCGAGTTGTTTAAAAGTGTTGTTCATAAATTATTATATATAAGTACATAATTTAATTTAGTATCATTTTAATAATCACAATATTATTCAAACAGCTCATTAGTTATAAGTTATAATTAATATTACAGAAAGAGGAAAGGAAAGAATAATATTTTAACTTTTGAAACCATTTACTTTTTTGTGACTTTTCTGTCCAAATTATATAATCCTATAATATTTTATAGATATTTTTTGGTAAATTTGAAAATAAAATCGTCTGTATAGCCGTACCTGCACACTATGTTAACAATCATATGATACCATATAATCTAACAATTTCAAATTCAGATGTGTCAACTTAAAAAAAGAAAATTCTTATTCATTGTACACAATATAGTACTATTATGTCTTCCTGTTCAATTGACTAATTTATTTTTATTTAACATTAATGTCACGATTCGCTATTTTGGTGGTCTTACATCTCCATTCTAGAATACATATACTATTCATACACGACGTTTTAGAAAACAATAACTTATTATATAATTGATAGATATATTTTTAATTCAGAATATTTGAAATTGTATTTATACAGTGGCATACTAGAAATTACTAAGTACTAAACTAGTGTGTTTCATTAAACAAAATATTAATTATGTTTCACGTTTTATGTGTGTATTTATCAAAAGAGGATGCTAACTTCCATGTTTGATTTCAAGAAATTATAATCAGTTATAATTAATGTATCGTAAATGTTATTCTAAGTGATTATAAACTGTGTACATAATTTATACACATATAATAGTTATATCAGTCTAAACTTTTTGATTTTGTCCGTAATAATTTCAAATAATTAAACCAATTGATAATTTTAAAAAATAATTATTATTTAAACAATAAATATTATAAGGAAAAAATATTGATTAATATTTCGAAGATGGTTATTGTTATTAATTATTATAGAAATAATTTTAGTTTTCAGCTGTTTTTTTGTAATACCAATGATGGCCATAAAATGTATTATTTGACTAAAATATTAAACACATATTTTTGTTGAAAATATTATTAAAGATCGAAAAATATTAACGAAGAAAAATATTTATGAAACTAGTTGTTTCTGCAGTTCCACAAAAATTACCTTATTTATGAAATTAGATAAAATATACTTCTCCTCACACCTATCTATTTATTCACCAACCAATTATTTTACCTGTAATAAAAATGTATTTTTAAAAAGCAAATAATTGTTACGAATATAAATTTTTGTTTGAACCCTATTTTTTAGTGTACATGTTATAGACTACATTTAAAATTACTGGATAAACCCAATCCACTAAATAGAATTCACAAATATTAATATTGTGTAATCCATTGGTGATACCTATGGTGATGGTAATTTAAGGTGTATAGTTCTTCAAATTTTAGGAAAGCGTGACTATTGTTTTGTTATTTAAAAACTAAACTAATACAAATGTTTCGAAACGAAATCGATCCCCAAATCGTTATTTACACCGAAAAGATGTGTCAAAGGTATATATATAGTGATTTTGGAATTCGTTCAATACAAATAATTCCAGGTATCATCGATCCGTTAAATAAGGACAATATAGACAACTCTTGCCCATTGTCGTTATATAACTAAAATATAATACTATATAATAATAATAAATATAAGTAGATATATTAGATATAAATTGAAAAGGCTGTCGCACGACGGCGAAAAATTCAGCACACTGTGATGGCAGTAGTTTTGTAGTCCGTCTCTCTCTCTCTCTTTCTCTTTCTCTTTCTCTCTCTCCCCCTCTCTTTTTTTCTCTTGAATACCGGCATATGTGCGCTCATGTAGGTATTAAACTTTTTAATCATTTTTTACTCCTACTCGAGAGGCAAATTTTCGAAAGGCTTGCTGGAAAACCAGATCAATCCACTTTTTTCCAAACAGTTCTTGTTCACGGAATAAAATTAAAAAACAATTCCTTACAAGTTGGCGCAACAACCGGATTATTGTTCGTCTTGCCTTTTGTAAAAGTAAATAGTTTTTAAAGAAAACAGACCTATTTGCTTTTATTTTTTTGGTGCAAGAATCAGATAATTCATGACTTATTATTCTTCTTTTGTCTTTGATACTTTTTGATCATTAATAATTAAAATAATAAAGTTGATTTTTCATACAAATAAAAAAAAGTTATAACTATGGAGAGTGGGGGGAGTACATAGATAAATATATGTCGGATCAAATTTATTAAATATCTATAAAATGTATTTGTATAAAAAATAACCAGGCGTATAAAAAGAAATGTACTTATATACAGTTGGTTGGGGTTCAACCCACTTTCCCTTGAAAATTCCTCAAAAATTGTAAATTTGATACAACATGAACTTATTGTTATGGTAGAAAATATAGTTTATTTTGAAATTTAGTGTTAATAATGTTTCAACGGTATTAAAACAAACTATGATTTAAAATTATAAATATATTATTACCTAACTACATTTGATACCCAGAAAAGTAATATTTATGTCTGTATTCGACATTTGATTGTTATTGTCGTTGTCATATTGACCTCGTATACGGTTTTATTTTCCTTGTGCGTAGTGATTCGATAACTTTATTAAAATTGATTTAAAAATTAAGAGTAATAGAGATCAATTGTCATACTTGATTTTGGTGTGAAAATATTCTGCCAACACAATCTATGTGAATAATGTCAACGAATTATTTGAACCAATCAACCACTAGATTATTTTTAACGATTTTTGATATTGATGTCGGAAAAAAAACCCGGTTTTTTAAAAAAAATCTTTGAACGCCGTCTAAAAATTACTAAAAATTTGTATTACAGATAGGCGTAGTGTTACGCAATGTTAAATGTCATAGAGATACACGTCACCAATAAATATTGCGCAAATAGAAGACATTACTGTTGATCATTGAACATTTTTCTCAGGTCCCCCCTCCTTCGGATTTATATTGTTTTTCGTTTCCGTGCTTGAAAATAACCAAAACGATGCGCTCAAGTGTCCAGCGTCTGCGGTAGAACTTAAAATATTATAAGTTGATACAATTTCGTGTTTTAAAACCGTCGAAATCCTGAACACAATTAAAATGCGGACTCGTCGTCTGGTGTTCGTAGCGAGTGATGTGCGGCAGAAAACGAGAGTCGCGTAATCCGTTCACCGACATTTCAAATGCATTCGGTGTTGTTTGGGCGTCGATCGCGGGGTGCGCTCGCAGGGGATACCGGGAAGACGTTGGCGGGGGAGGCGTCACAGACTGCATTCCTCAGGTAGCTCAGGTGCTCACGCACACACGGACAAATCGTTGAAAAGTAATGGAACGCGTTATGTGCACGTATATAATAGTATTATGCGCACGTACTTCTGTACGGGTCCGGCCGGCGCCAACACGGACCCCGTTCCATTAACGACGCGCGCGCACAGGTGTATTAAAAATACTCTCACATACACTGTAGTATATATAAACGTATATTCACACACACACACACACACACAAACACAATATTACATAAATATATATATGTATGTATGTATACCATTACAACACACAATACATATATACAATAATAATAATAATAATAATAATATTATTATTATTATATTCGAGCGCTTATGGGTCCAGTATGTGTGCCGTGCGTACGCTTGTGTGTGTTGTCGTTGCCGCCTCGTCAGCCCCTCTCCCGACAAGTATCCTAACCACCTTCGTCGCCGCCGACCCACAATACAATACGTGCGCGACACCTGTACAGGTAAGCACACCTGTGTGCGTGTGAGCATGTGTGCGTATGCGTGTGTGTGTGTGTGTGAGAGATGCACCGTCGCCGTCGCCTTTATACAAGTACGTGTGTGTGTGTGTGTGTATGTGTAACCACGAGGAGTCTAGACGCACACATGGCGCCTACGTATACGGCCCCCTTTCTCACTCACTCTCTCTCACTCTCTCTCTCTCTCTCTCTCTCGCGTACACCTCGAGACGACTTCGAAGACGACGACGACGACCGTTCGGCGGCAGGTCCCGCACACATACACACACGTACACACACACGCGCGCGCGCACAGCGCACACATAGCTTTCCGAGGACCGCCGTCACGGCCAATAATATTCTCGTGCGCCCGACGTATACATAATATAATGCCGCATTGTGTGCATACAGGGCACGCCGAATGATGCGCATCCGTGTCTCCAGTCTCCTCATCCTCTCCGACCGTGCCAGCCATTCGACCCCTTTCACAAAACGTTCGTGACCCTCAGCTTCTGGCCCGTAAATACGTCTCCGTCGCTCACGTCCCGGATTCCGGTGTTGTCGTCTTCGGACGCGACCCGTGATTTTTGACTGCTCTGTATATATGAACGGTGCGTGGAGAGAAATAAACGAACCCGCGGTGAACCTGTTACCTACCAGGTGGCCGATTAAACCGAACACATTCCTCGTGTTAGGCGCATACTCGAGCCATTATATTACATAGAGGCATCCAGTCTCTTGTGTGGATGAAAAAAAATCACGTACATATGTATATATTTATTTGTGTGCGAGCGTATGTGTGTATATGTGTGTGTGTGTGTGTGTGTGTGTGTGCATGAGTCACACAAAGAAGGTGAATACTGTATAATGTCCGGGTTTTGTTGAATACGTATCGAAATAGGACTATATTTATGGTGCTCTCGTGTAGCCCGAGTGCTGACGACAAATATTGTGTACAGGGGTCAACAAACTATCGTTATAATCAATCGTAAATTGATTTCAAGTGTCCTTTATATATTTTCGACATCTTTCCCGGTACAGGAGCTATATTGTTAAGGGACAATGTGTCCTTTGGTGTGTTGTGCATACCTTTATATCAATCGAATATGAGTTCTCCTATACATAATACATTAATACACACCAACAAACCGAATTCCAAACACAAAATTGTATATAAAGTGTAGACTTTTTAAGTACATCAATCACGTAATTATATAATTGTTGCATGGAGTACGTGTAAAATTATTATGATGCATTGCGGACGCGTTAAGAATGCAATTATAGACTACATACTGATTTAAACAGTGAAGCAATCAAAGTGACTATTTTATTATTAATATAGGATTTGAACGATCAAATTAACTGTGCATAATTTTTAACTATTTATATAGTATAAGTACGATGTGCCTAAACAGGTAAAAGATATTTACTAAAGAACAACTCATACATTGAAAAACAAAATTATAATCATTAAATATTAAAATCGTATAATAATTAATTTATAAAAGATATAATACTATACAATTATACACTAAACTTATATTGCGTGATTACATATAATAAACAGATCAACTATACTACATGATAATACCTATAATATATCCTACATATCATGTAACATTGAAAAATTACTAATTAGTAAAGAAATATTATTATGAATGCGACGATAATAGTTCCAAGTTTACAGAAATTAAAAGAAAATATATGTATGTACCTACTATATAATATTGCCAATATTGAAATGAATTTTCAAAATTACTGACATGCATCGTATAATGTATAAATGTATTAAATCTGTATACATGTAATTAGATATGTTGAAAATATTTTCGTATAAGAGGTTTTAATTTCCCTTAAGTGAATTACCTGCAGGCTATAATGTGAGACCACTCGAATTTTACTACCATTAGTGATGTATAGAAAATCCATTTGATCGTGTACTGAGTGTTAAAAACAAAAATGATGTTCATGTTGGTCATACATTTCTGATATGCCGATAAAGAATATCACGAGAAATGTATATCCAAAAGTACAAAGTGAACCCATTTCAACTAATGACAATATTGTCGGCTGAGAAAGTATTCTGATCAATGGACGGTGATTATACCGGAAATATATGTTCGGATAGATTAAAAAGATAAGTTAATATCATAAGTACATCAAAAATACTAATTTATATACATATATATTATATATTAAATAATTATTTATTATAATATATTATTCATATTATATTTATATACATAACAATTTTAATCATATGAAGTCCAAAAATATAATTTTTAATTCTAATTACGTCTTGAACATTTATAGCAATGCAAATTATAACAATTGTTTTAATATTGTAGATATTTACACAAACAAAACTTACATAAAATGAAGCCAACAAAAATAAATTAAATTGATCAAAAATTAATTGGTATAGGCGTACAACAATACATACTATTTATATTAATAGTTTAAAATTAAATATATTAATGAAAATTATTCATTCTTGGTATGTTCTATAAATAACTTAACTTTCTATAAAGTATCGGCAATGAACAATGAATTTATATGCTGTACATATTTTTCAAAGTTAATTGTTTATATTTTAATTTAAAATTAAACTTAAACATAATAATATTTAAACACACAATAATGAACATTGTTATGATAAATGTTATTAACATATAGAATAAATAATTAACAGTAATAAAATATTAACTTAATTAGAAATAGATTAATATATTGGAGGTATGATATGTTTTAATAATGACTTGAAGAAAAATACAAAGATTGCATTTTAAATTTTAATAAAATTGATAACCATCTGATGAACTCTAAACTTTAAACATATATTAAATGCATTCATTTATTATGTTTCCTTATGTTTTACTGAGAAGAGAGTGATGTGTCATAAGACTTTGAGTTACATTTTTTAATTACAACGAAATAAACACAAATAGTGAAAACTGAAAATGTATCGCTAAAACATTAACATCATTGAATTACTGCGTAATATACCGTATATTATATTATATTATATACGTCTTACTTTCCCTGTTGAATACTCTCCTTGTAGTCTCATATAAATGTTATCAACCGGAATTTTCACGTGAACATTAATTTATGTGTACTATATAGTGGTGGTTAGTTGTTCTTCTTGGACCGAGTTGTTCGGTTTCTTTTGCCGTAGGGGAAGAGGGGGTTTATCCACATATGTATAAATGAAAGGCCTTGTGCATTCAAATTTAAAATTCATCTGACACTTCACCCACAACATGGCGTGTTTAAAGACGCAACGTGATTGAAATATACAAGTCTAAAATGATTCAATTTTATCCTGCAATATTTTATAAATAAACGAGTAATCTGAGTTTATTTTTAATTAGACAAGTTGTAGTTAACATAAAAAGTGACGTCCACGCAAAATATATATCAATATATTTTTTTAAAAATAAATTCGTCCAATATTATTACATCTTTTGTCATTCCATTAAGAGCTACCGAGTTATTAAAGTATTAATAAAAATATATCTATAATTCAAGGGCATCCCAATCATTGAATTTATGAATTATAATTTTTAAATCCTTACCACACATTTATATACTGGTTGATACACGATTAAAAACTACACGTTTTAGAAATGTTCATTGAA